>CABHPR010129882.1:3153-22096 GCA_902168415.1 Peromyscus melanophrys | reverse complement strand
AGAGAGAGAGAGAGAGAGAGAGAGAGAGAGAGAGAGAGAGAGAGAGAACAAAAAGCAGATGAGGCTATAGACCCTCAAAGCCCATCCCCAGTGACACACTTCCTCCAGTAAGGCCCATCTCCTAAAGGTTCCATAACCTCTCCAGAGAGTGCCATCAACCCTTCCAAAGATTGGGGCCAAATATTTGTTCAAGTGTTCAAATACATGAGCCTATGGGGGACATTTCTCAGCAGTGCATCACTGCTAATGTGTTGGGTGTAAATCCTGACATGGTTTCTAGAGTTGGAGAGGTGTTTGTTTGTTTGTTTGTTTCATGTACTCTGACCATTTGGGTGTCTGCTTCAGAATCTCCCAGTCGGGGCCTCCTACTCATTTTCATCTGGGTAGTTTTTTGTCTCTCTTATTTGTGGAAGGGATGTGTGTTACAATGTTGCCCTATTATCTATTTTCTGTTACTTTAAATAACAAACCCTCTGCTTGTGCACTGTTCAAGGACTTTGCCGTGTGAAAGCTCTCCATGTTTAAGCCAGCACAGCACCTTTGCATGACTTCTGAGTTTCCAGTGTTGATGAATGGGACTGTGTCCCCAGATGCTGGATTCAAATTTCCTAGGTTTGTTTTGACACCCCCCCTTCCCAACACCTGGCTGAGACTCCTATATCCTGTAGTTTTAATTAAATTAGAAAAGGGAAAAAATCTGGAGATATAAACTTACTACTTCAGTCTCATTTGATAGCACATGATACTGTGATCTTATAAGACTGCTCTGAAAGGAAGAATCGGCTTGCCATGATGTCATCACTGAAGCATTGTCTCCTAACTTTCTGCTGTGTATCATGCCTTCTTTAGATAATGGAACACACACACACACACACACACACACACACACACACACACACACACCTCTCCTTTTGAAAGTCAATCTCTCTTCATTGATGAGGGTTGTCTTGACTAGCCAAGTGTCCTCCAGGCTAAGCTAGGCAAATGGCCAGCCACATGCTCACCTTCTTTCTTGATCCAAATGGTGTTGCTCATGGAGGGAAATCTCAGAGTCTATTCATTCTAGACTTGGAAGCTGAGGTTGTTAAAAGGTCCAGTTGCTCCAGGATCTGGGGTCATGGTGTAGTGGGTCAAGCTCCTGCCATGCAAACTCGAGGACTAGAGTTTGGATGACCCAAACCCATGTTAAACCAGGTGCACCGGCATACATCCCTGTAATCCCAGTGCCTCTAAATGAGATGGACAGCGGAATCAGGACAATTCCAGAAAGATGGCTAGACAGCTAACGTGGTATTTGCAGCCTGGTGCACACAGCAGTGAATAAGGGACCCCATCTTAGCCGGGGTGGCAGGTGAGGACCAGCACCCGAGGTTGTGCTCTGCCTTCCAAACATGTATTGCCTAGCAACCATCTCCAACACCCTCCCTCCTGAGGCAGGAAGACCACCATGCTGTAGTGTGGTCACAGCTTTACTCTGTCAGATCCTCCCAGCCCAAGGAGAAATCCACATCAATTCCTATCCCTAAATAATATCACCAGTGTTTGTAGTGTCACTGTGTGGTCTCTGTGAGAACAGGGCTGATAGTTGAATTGCTGGCCCTACCTCCAGCAGAATGTTCAGGAATGCATAGAAACTACCTGTTCTAAGTCACTGGGATGACTGGAAGACTTTCTCAGGTCTTTAGACCATAACATAGCACCAGCTGCAATCTTGCTTCACAGCAGAATTCACATGCGCATTGGATAAACACACCTGTACAGCTATCACTGTCTCCCAGGCACAGATCTAGACAGCATCTGTAAAGGAATAAGGGGGATGAGCCCCACCCAAGCAGCAGGGGGCACAAGGTGAACATGGCAAAAGGAGACCCAGGACAAGGCCAGGAACCCACAAACAAAGAGAAAAACACACACAGAGAGAGTGCAGTTTTCAGAGTGAGAATGGCCTCTCTGGTGTACTTATCAGAATTGTCCGAGACCTGTTTGGGGGGCGGGGTGAAATGGAATGAAAGCAGCAGGGGCTGCTGCGCACAGATCTGCGGGACAGGAGCACTGCCATGTAGGTGGTGTTCAGCTGGAATCACTCTGCGGAGAGGTCGGGTGAGCCTACTGTTTAAAGATGGAGGCTGTTTCCAGTTTGCTCCGGGATAAACTAAAAGAGCCTACAAGCTCCAAAAGCCACTTATCCTGTGCCCCAACGCATCTTCAGTCATCCCTCCACCCACTTGTTCACATCCATCCCTCCCTACCACTCACACACCCATTACGTTGCCTACCCTCTTGTTCACACCCATCCTTCCCCTACCCATTCACACACCCATCACAGTCATCCACCTCCTTGTTCACACTCATCCCTCCCCTACCCATTCACACACCCACCACAGTCACCTACCCCCTTGTTCACACCCATCCCTTCCCTACCCATTCACACACCCACCACAGTCACCCACCCACCCACACACCTATTTACCCATCCATACATCATACGCACTGTCTCCACCTCTTCCATCACCCATCCACTTACTTGCCCATCTATTATCTAACCCTCCATCCACAGGTCTAGCCACCCACCTATCCATCCATGCAGGCATCCACTTCATCAATCCATCTGTTCATCCATGCAGGCATCTGCTTCATCTATCCATCTGTTCATCCATGCAGGCATCTATCCATCTGTTCATCCATGCAGGCATCTGCTTCATCTATCCATCTGTTCATCCATGCAGGCATCTGCTTTGTCTATCCTTCTGTCCATCCATGCAGGAATCTGCTTCATCTATCCATCTGTTCATCCATGCAGGCATCTGCTTTGTCTATTCATCTGTCCATCCATGCAGGCATCCACATCGTCTGTCCATCTGTCCACCCATTGCTCTCTGTTCAACTGTTGTTCCTTTGTGTATCTGTTCATGCATCATTATTTTGTTTAAGTACTTCTCCATAGGATTTAAGTGTTGCCATTACAGCCCTTGGTAGACAATGTAGCAAAAGGAAGACAGATACTGAGTTGGCTAATGAAGAAGAGAGTTCAGCAGTTTCCTCTCCGGTGGCCCCTGTACCACTTCCTTCCCTTCTCAGAATTCTTTTCCTTGACTGGCCCTCAGAACATGCAAGGAACCTGAGCTGGGTCTAGAAGGCTTTGGTCACACGCCTCACCAGGCCAAATGTCTCCAATGATGGAGAACACAGAGAGCACACAGGGAGGAGGACCCAGAGCCTTGGAACACCTGCTGAGGCTTTATCCCATTTCAATGGCCAGAAAGCTCCATGGAGAAGCCAGGTCGAGGATCTAGATAGACTGGAACCATCCATGCTGCTCTGGCATGCGTATCTCATTTCTGTCTTTAGCAGTAATTGGGTTTCAGAGGTATCTTGGGAATCACTGGCCAGACACCCCTCCCTTCAGGGAGATTCCAAGGCTCCCTCAGTTCCCAGCAGCTCTGGAGAGGTGACCTGGCACAGTGAATGTTGACATTGTAGCTGAGTCCACCAGCTCTGAGTTGTGTAGTACAGGAGTCTCTGGGCTCCCAGCATGCCTGGGCCAGATACCAGGGCCATGATGGTTGGTGTTGGGGCCCTTAGGGGGTCCAGGGCCGATACTGGCTGAGAAGCTCTTGCCTAGAATTCCCCTGTGTGGTCCAATCTGGGACATGCCTCTGAAGGTCTATGTGGAGCAGGGAGCAGCTGGGGGTGATGGAGGTGCCCATAATTTTGGTTCAATTGTCCCAGCACATGACACCAGGAGAGGCTTGCCCAAAAGGTAGTGAGGTGTGAGCTTGGAGCTGCAAAGCCATATTCTCTTCATTCTGATAATTTTTACATCTAGGTGAGTTCAGCCCAGACATTTCATTACCTGATGGTTTATGGGTAAAAAGCCCAACTATTCTACTTAGTTTTTCCCATTCAGAGTGGTATTCTAGTCCTAGAGAGACAAGGTCAGTAGAGGCTTCCATATCTGGGCTGTTAGGATGCCCCACAGGCACCAAGGCTGTTTGTTCTCTAGGTCTAAGTCCCCTTTCAGGGTCACTTTGGCCCATATGCTCCATGGACCTAGTCCTGATTTCCCTGTTTACGCATCATGTATCACAGATGCTGGCTTCTTTCCTGCTATATAGACTCTATGTTGAGCAAACCCTTATACAGCCCCTGCCTGTCTCCAAGGATTTAAATCTAATAAGAAAGATGGGCAATCCTGTAAAATACGAACATAAGATTCCTACAGGAATTAGTATTAAGGAGACACACCGCCTGGAGCTATGAGAGCAGAGAGACAAACTGATCTACTCTGGGCAAAGGGGGAAGTAGGGAAGCCTTCCTGGAGGAGGTGACACTTGCTCAGAAAGTGAAGAGAAGGTGCTCATGGCTTTGAAGGAACAGGTGCTATGAGCAAAGGCCCTGTGGCATGAGGGAGTGTGGAATTCAAGGAGCTATAAGAAAATCTTGAAGCTAGATAACCACACAGTGAGTGGAAATAGCTCCAAACGAGGTACTCTGTCCATCTGCCCTCATGGCTCAGACACACCCTATCCCAGCATGCTCTCAGGCCTCCCTTGTTCTCAGGTCTGTCCACCAGACCTGGCTTTCTTGTGTGCAGGAACTGACTGGCTCTTCTCCCCCGACACCTATCTAAGGCACATATGTTTCTAGAGAGGAACTCAGACAGACCTGGTCTTTCAGAGGTCAGCTCCATTCTGACCCCTCCCTATCCTCTTCCTCCTACCTCTCTGGGTCCCATTCACTGCTGTGAAAGCCACATTGCCTCCAGAGCCCCCACCCTAGGGAAATACACCAAGAGCCACTTAGGATGGAAACAATTCGCCATGGCAACCACACATTTCCCTGGGTCTACCTGCATGTGCTCAGGCCAAAAGCTGCCAGAGGCCAGAGGCCAGCCTGAGGTTCCTCTGGACTATTCCACTTCTGGAAGGAAGTTCAACTCCTAGAGAATTGCAGCCACCTACGCAGGTTAACCCGGAGCTCCTTCCCAGACTTTGCTCCAATCCCCCAGGTATCCAGACAAACAAAGACAAAGCAGCCCTTTTCCATGCAGAGATAGACAGACAGACGGATGGCTCACAGGGCAGGGCTGGTGAGACAGTCTGCCAAGCTCTCTGCCTGTCAGCATTTAGCACCATGAACTGTTTTCCCAAGTGAGTCACAGAGATTTTGAACCATATTAGAATAAACAGAATTCTGAATTATCTTCTCAGTAGTACATGAAATAACTGTCTGTCACCTAAAGGAAAAGGGGCTGATGAATTTCTAAGGTAAAAATCCTAAAAGGGGGAAAACATTCCACTCCACGGGCAGCTTCCCCACAACAGCTCCCAAGATTTGGAGCTGACCGACCAGGAGAGTGGGAGCCATTCCCCAGGCCCACCTTGGGGCCCTAGGAAACCTTCACTCATCGGCTCCTGCAGAGGCCTCAGATCAAGGATGCTCTGCTGTCAATGCAGAAGCTGTGAATGATGCATGAAGGGGAAGCCCATGGCCAGCGCCAGGGTGTGAGGCCTTAATGAAACATTCAGTAGCCAGCAGCGCCAGGCTGCTCACACAGACTCCACTCTCCTGACCAGGTCTCCACATCTGGGCCTTTGAAGACGTGGTTTTTATTGGGAGCTTTGAAAGTATCTCCTATCCTGGCTCCCTTTACTTCCAATGTTTCCTCCCAAAGCTGGCACCTGCTGTGTGGTGGCCCTGGGGATGCTGTCTTTGAGGTCTTGGTCACAATGACCTTGGTCCTCTTAGCACCCTACACATCACAGGCACACCAGGCCCCCTCCAGGACCTTTGGTGGCCATCCTCCATTCTTCTACCACAGGGCTTTGCACATGCCTTCCTCACTTTGGCTCTTCTTTCACTGGCCCCCACTGGATCCTTCTAGAAGCCTCCTCTCCAGACCTCAACTCTGATACTACCTCCCTAGAGATGCCTTCCTCAGCCTCCTGCATGCCTGTGACTCTAACCCTGTCTGTTTCACATGCCTGATTTTCCATGGTTCCTAGTGTGCTTGACTAGGACCAACCTCTATGCCACGTGGGGCTCTGGGGCCTCTCAATGCTACAGGCATCAATGCAAACACAGCTCTTGCTTCAAGGGAGGAAAGCATTTATTCATAGCCAAATATGAGTGATCATGGCTCAGAAACATGGATTCATGGACTTTTTTAGCCATGGAACCAGAAGCAGCCACTGGTTGGTGCACTGGGTAGGCAACTAATAGCACAGCGGGGACCTCTCTTCCACCCGTCTTGGGTACTATCTGATGACCGTATAGACATGGGGGCTGACGGGAGCTGGTGGTCTCAGGAGCTTCACCTGCTAGTCACAGGGTTGTCAGGGTTTGGCAGTAAATGTAAAGTTAATTTTGGCTCTCTACCTGCCACATTCTGTCTCTCGAGGACCACAGAGTTGTCATCATTAGCCTGCAGGATCTTCAACACCAATGTAGTTTCTTCAAAGGACTTCAGTGTAGGTCAGTGTCTGTACCTGGTGATAGTCTTGGAAAAGTTAATGCCCCGAGGAACAGGTGTGTCGCATGTACAGGCTGAGTGCTGGAACTGTGCCAGGGTCTAGGCCTCCACTAGACAGAACTCCATCTTGAGACACTACCCCCAAGTCCTTTATTCTGAATGGGTCTGAACAATAAGAAGCCAGGCTATGACTTGGCCAGTGGGTACACTCGGGCTCTTCAATAAGTTGGTTCAGTTGTAATGGCCAAAATAAGACATGGTGGCATGCAAGTCAGGGCCCGTGATGACAGATTGCTCCCTAGCCCAAGAGAAAGGGGATATGATGGTCACCTAGCTTCTCTCGGGCTCCTTTTGTGCACACATATTTGGTGGGGGGTGTTTGGTTTTGAAGACAGGCCTTGCTACATAGCCTAGGCAGGTCTTGAACTCATGGCAATCCTCTTGCCTCAGCTTTCCAAATGCTGGAACCTCAGGAGGAAGGAGAGATACTCATGGGCGGGAGAAGTTGAAAAAGGCTCTACCTGACTCTGGCTTTGAAGCAAGGATTCTGGCAGGAGTTTTGCCCGGGTTTTCTCAGAGATTCCATTGCTGGGATCCACATTATCCCCATTTCCTGTGGAAAATGTTCAATCATAAGGTCCATCCTCCCCTGGGAAGCTTCATGTCTGAAGGTTAGACTAACCGACAAATCTTGAGGTGGGTGCCAGTTGATGGAAAAGGCAGCCACAATGTGAACCTCTGCCAACTTTGGTGGGCCTTAGCATTGTGGGTCCAGTTCCCAAGAGATCAGGTCTCACCGTGGCCACCCTTAAAGTCATTGCAGTCTGCAACACATCCCAGCCCTACATGGTTATGTCTTCCGCCACCATGCTTCCTCTTGGAACATGGGATGCTTGTCTGCTGCAGCCTCGGTCCATTTGCATGTGTAAACCCAGGGGCTCTTTCCTCACTCCCTGCCTGTGTCCATGTTTCTGCTGTGTGTTACTTCTTCAGAGAGCTCCTGCCCACAGTCAGCCCTCCTCATCTAGCCTGCTCCTCCCCTTCCATAGTCAGCAGACCAGGCTGCTCTGGGAAGAGGAATTTGCTTATTTGCATACTGTCAGTATCCTATGCTGGAAGGTGCAGTCCGTGAGCAAGGCCCAGCTTCTTGTGGTCACCCTGCAATGCTGACACCAGCAGCTGGGGTGGGATGGTGGGTTCTTTTAGGTCTGCTGATCAAGAGATGAGGAACCAGTTGTGTGGGGCCAGGGCATACAGAGTTCCAGATTCAGGGGCATAAAAGCTTCCACACTCAGAGTAAGTTAAAAGAGTAGTCTGTTTATATTCTTGGAAGCTGGAACATCTTAAGACATAGCTATGCAGCCAAACCTGACACCACCACAGGCCTGACAACAGAGGCCTGTTGGTCATCTCAGCTACTCCAGAGGTTGAATAGGAACGTTACAAGTTCAAGAGCAGTCTGGGCTAAAGGAATGTGCACAAGGCTAGCCAGGAAACTGAGGGAGAATCTACCTCAAAATGAAAAATAAAATGGCGAAAAAGCTGTGTGCAGGGAGCAACAAATGGCAGGATTGTATGCATGCCACAGTGGGAGTCTACATGCAGTCAGTGAGATGTAAATGACAGGACGTGTGCACACCACTGTTGCTGTCTACATGCAGCCAGTGAGATATTCGAAGCAGTACTTGAATGCAGTTCATCCTGACAGGGAGGTCATGGAAACAGGAGTGGGAGGAAGCCACTCACATTGCACGCTCAGACAGGAGGCAGAGAGAGGGGAGACTCGAGCCCAGCTTATTTCCCCTCTTTATTTAGTCTGGAACTGCAGCCCATATCATGTTAACTGTCCACCCTCAGGATGAGTCTTTCCACCTCAGTTAAGCTACTTTAGATAATTCCTCAAGCCCACACTCTGATCTTTGTGTCCATCGTGATTCTATATCCCATCAAGTTGATGAGAATGGGTGTCCCAGCAGGCTGGCTCAGGGATTAAAACTCTGTCCTTGTTAGCTTTCTGTTGCTGAGATAAACACCGTGGCCAAAAGCAACATGGAGAGGAGAGGGCTTATTTGATGTAATCATCCCAATCAGTCAGTCAATCATGAAAGGAAGTCAAGATGTGAACTCAAGGCAGGGTCCTGGAGGCAGAAACCGAAGCAGAGGCCGGAGAGGAAGGCTGCTTACTGGCTTGCCCTCCATGCTAACTTGCTTTCTGATACAGTTCAGGGTGATCATCTACCTGCCCAGGGGGTGGTACGACCAAAAGTGGCCCAGATCCTCCCACCTCAATCATTAATCAAGAAAGTGCCCCGCGGGGCCTACAGTGCAATCAGAGGGAGGAGGCGTTTTCTCACTTTGAGGTTCCTTTTCCCAGATGACTCCAGCTTGTGTCAAGCTGACGAAAACTCAAGCAGAACTCAGCCCTGCACTGCTCCCTCCCAGCTTGCTAGACACATTCACAGCCACTCTAACAACTGGCTTAGCAACTTTCTCCCCAGACCTTGGCCCTCCATCCCTAGCAAGCTTTGAGGGGCAATTAGTGAATCTGTTGACATCTTCCCTGAGAGTTCCAGGGTCACGAAAACTAATTAACCTTCGGCTTGCATTCTAAACAGTAAAAACAGCCATGGCCAAGCCTCCTGGAATGAAGCAGAGATAGAGAGCATGGTGTGTGGGAGGTGTGGGGGTGGGCGGTGAAGGGGCAGTGAAGTAAGACCATTTCTGCTGTACTTGAAAAAAAAATATATATATATATATTCCTTCCCAATCTTATATATATACTGGTAAGACAAACTGTGTGGAAGACAGCACACAAGGAGAGAAAGCTGCCGGTGCAGCCCCAACCACAAGAGCATTCAGAAGACACTTTTGCCAAAAAACGTTGACTCTTCACTTGGCCCCAGGGTAAGCGAGGGCAGGCTGAAGCCTGGCACCTCTGCCTTCAGTTGCATCTGTCTTCTTCCCTTTGGGCCCAACTCCTCCTTGGCTCTCCATCATCATGGTAGTGACAAGGAGTGCCTGTCTGACCTGCGTCATCGCCTTCTAGGGCTGAAAGCACAGAGATCAGTTGAGGTCTACAACCTGCAAGACCAGACCCCACACCTCAGATTGTCGACATGATGGTAGTTATCTAGGAGGGTGCGGCTGCATTCTGGGGTAGTGGGGGCATCTGCTGAACACGGCTTGCACTCTCAAGTGATGAGGTCTTCTCACTATGCTGCCCAACCACAGGGGAGACAAGGGTGGGCATCCACATTTTGACAAGGATTGCTGAATTACACATACTTTCTGTCCCCTGACCCAATTCTTCCTCTTATGAAGCCTCAAGCTCCTCTCAGCACCCTGAAGACAATCTTCGGGGGTCCCCAGAGATTTCTATCTACTCTGTCCAGTGGCATGGGACTGGAGACACAGCTGCACATGGCTGCACACTGCCACCTGCAGCAGCCTGAGGCTCTCTGTTCAGGTACCTGCCCTCAGGTGAAGCAGGATCCTCAACCTGGCTGCAGAAAAGAATTTCAGAAGAAATCCGTATGAAGCTGGCTTGGAGTTCATTAGCATGAGAGTTTTAACACAGGTTTAAGCACAGTGCCCCAAAAGCGAGGGTACGAGCTTCTAGAGGGCTGTGATTTACTGTCTTTACGGTAGCTGGGTACAAGGTTTTGGTGGTTTCTGAAGTCACACCTCACAGGTTGCTAGCTTTTTTCTCAACTTTCAGCCATAACAAGTAGCTAGGGCAAACAGCCCCCTGTCCTAAACGGGAGGCATCTTGAGGATGCCAGGCAGACAGAACAGCACTGCAAAATGCTGGCCAGACTATGGTCAACTGACAGCTCAGAGCCCTGCGCCATTTCTCCTAAAGACACAGTAGGGAGTGGCCAAGAATGTGTTAGTGGCAGACATGGCCTGTCCTTCGTGTAAGTGGAGGGTTAAAAGATCTTTAAAAATTGACTTACCGAGCAGCGGGGTTGGGTGGGGGTCTGGTGGTACAAAGACTAGACCAGCAAGAATGGGCAGGGAGGATTATGGGTAGGTAGCTAGTGGAGCTGAGTATGAGCAGGTACTGTTCCTATGCCTGAGAGTATCACTATGGGGCAGGCAGCTCAGCAGGCCAGGCTTGTGGAGCCTGAACACCTGGGATCCAGACCAGTTCCCACATGGTGGAAGGAGACAATGGCCTCCTCACAAGCTGTCTTCTGACTTCCATAGGCACGGACATAAGTAAATAAATAAGTGTAGTTAAAAATGCCATAACAAAGCCCACTGTTTTGTATACCAACTAAAAACATCAAGCAAACAAAAGATAATACATGCAGAAAACTGGGAGAAAAAAAAAAACAGTAAGAAGCTGAGGCTCCAGTGAAGCATGAGATCCATGACTCACAGCGACACACACAAGGTCCTCATGGGGACACACGCAGGGGCCTCATAGGGACAGTGGGTGAGTGGCGGGACGACAGCCCTAGCACACTGGTTTACCAGGACAGAAAGCAGTCAGAGCTGGGCCATCTTGCTCTTTTCTATTTTATGACATCCTGCCCAAAGAACCATTTTCTTTTTCATGAGGTCTGACCTGGCTGTGGAGGACCTAGATGAACTGTGTTGAGAAGTGGAAAAGACAAGGAAGACATTTTTTGTGCCTTTTTAGTGTGTGTGTGTTCACACACGTGCACATGCACACATACCCATGCTTGAGCACAAAGGCAGGAAGGGACATCAGGATTCTTCCTCTGATTGCTCTCTGCCTTATGACCCAGGACAGAGTCTCACTGAATCTGAGCTCCCCATTTTTGGCTAGACTGGATGGCCATTGAACTCCCAGGATCTGCATCTCTGCCTCTCTTGTGGGGTTGCCGGCATGCACGGCTACCCCTGGCTTTTTCATGTGGGCACTGGGGATTTGAACTCAGGTCCTCACTCTTGCACAGACGTTGCTGTTACCCACTGAACCATTTCTCCAGCCCCAAGAGATGGTTGATTCTCTGAAGTGCCTTGCTTCAAGTTTTTGTTGCCCATCTCTGGCAGGATTTAGACCTTCTGGCATAGTTCTGAGAAAAATGGTACAAAGCATGGCTGTGGTAAATTAAAATGTACCGGCTTGGCCACTCCACAGACGAGTGACTACTCCCAAGTCTTTGAAAATACTTTCAAGATAAAATATGTACTTGTAGGTTCTGGAGGTTTTAAAAAGTCCTGAATCTTCACAGATTCACTGGAGAGGAGGGGGTGTTTCATGTAAAACGTGCTTTTCCTTGACATTTAGAGGTCTTGCAAAGTGGCTTATTATAGATCTCGTGGACATCTTGATATTTAATTAAATTTCAGAAATATATTCTCTGCACTCATCAGGAGAAATATGAAGAATGTATTTACTCACTCTCTATTTGTTATTCTTTTTCTGTTCCTAACACAAAATTATCAGTTGGAGTAAGTCATCAGAGGCACTTAAACATTTTCAGGGCCGGGAATCTAATTAACCCCGGCAACTGTGCTTAAAATGTAGAATAATACAGACAAGTCCTTACAGGCGTCACGGGCAAGATTCAGCCTTGTGAAATGTTTACAAGGACAGTTTTTAAACTGACCTTTAATGTCTGTTTTCAAAAGGCGATAGGGAAGGGGGTGACTGGAAGCCAGCCGCTGAGCTCTGGCCCACTGTATTTCAGAAAATGATTGCGGCCAGATTAGTAAACTATTTCCCAAGCTTCCACTTCTACAGACTGAATTAAGAGACATCTCACAGTCAATGATCTCCCGGAAACGGCTCTTTCTCTCTGTTTAAAACTGAAATCAGAAAGTAAAAGACAAACACGTTCGACCTGCTGATCTAGAGACAAATTACATCCAATTGCCTCACTCGTGGATGAGCTTGACAGGGCTCGGGGTTCTGTTATCCCTAAGGTGTTCTCCCTTACCTCCTGTGTGTGTGCGTGTGTGTGTGTGTGTGTGTGAGAGAGAGAGAGAGAGAGAGAGAGAGAGAGAGGAGAGAGCTGATATGGGTGCACAGGCTGGCCAGCCAGCTAGATAGAAGGATCCACCCATCTCTACCTCCTCACCACTGGTATGACACGCATGTACCACCACATCCTGCTGTCTTGCATGGGCTCCGGGGATCTACCTGGGTCTTTGTGCTTTGCAGGTAAGCACATTATGAACTGTGCCGGTTCCCCAGGCCTCCCTGACTTTTGCTTCTCTGCTAGATTCTAGCTTATGGTAGAGTCACTTCCTCGTGCACCCAGATTCAAGCCATTTCCTTCCACTGTTTTGTGCTTGGCTTATCAGTTGGAAGTGGAAGCTGTGAGAACAGGAACCTCCTAAGAATGGCTGTTGGCATGGGGAGGTGCTCAGAGCAGGCAAGAAGAGCAGGACCAGACAGCAGGCAGCTCAGCTGGGGAGGCTGTGACCCCTGGCAGAAAGGGCACATGGGCAAGGCTCTGTACCTTGCTCACTAGGAGCTGGAGTTTGCAGCAAGGGTGGGCAGAACGTGGGGGAGGACCTGCGACAGGCCCTGATCTCTGGTCTGGGACAGGATGGGTCTGAGATGTCTAGAAGCTGAGCACAGAGGCCATGCTGGCCAGGGGTGAGTAAGTGGAGGCCAGTTGGGTAGTGGGCCAGAATGACTGTCCTTTGACCATAGAAGCAGGTCACCCCCAAATTAGTGGTGGCTTCAAAGCACAAGGTAGTGACTTACAGTTTAGAATGTGGCTCACCCAGCCCCAAATCAAGGAGCTCTCAGGGCTGCGATCCTCTTTCCAGCTCAAAAAGAAAAGACTTCCCTCTGCTTTCCGGCATTGAGAGGCTGCCTGCAGCCCTTGGCTTGTGGAGGCATCTTCCCAGATAGCAGCTTTAACTGAGTGTCAGGCTACCTTCTCCCTGATCTTTGTCCCTCCCTCTCTGTCTCCTCCTAAGACTCCCTATGATTTCCATGGATCTACCCACTCAGCATACAGTGCTTCCATGTGTTGATTCTGAGTTGGGGAAAGTGGTAGAGGAAGGAGATCATTCAACTCACAGTTTGAGGCCTCAAGCCATGAGGCTGAGTTCTGTGTGGGCTTGGTGACAGTCACACACAGATGACAGCATGGTGGTCACAGGATTAGACTACAAGTCAGGAAGGCTCACTGACAGATTTTTCTCTCCTATTCATTTTTATCTGATTTATTCACTTTAGGAGACTGGACCTCATAATGGGGTCCAGGCTAGCTTCAAATTCATCATCCTCCTGCCTTAGCCACCTGAGTGCTGAGATTATAGATATGAGCCATTAAACCCAGATCTGGATATTCTTTTATAACTCACCTGCAGGGCCAGCACTCATTCCTTTAATGGCCCCTATAGTATCTACCATCCCAATTCCACCAGAGAAGGCCAAGCCTCCAGCTCCCACGTCCTTGTGGGAAAGACCTTTTCCAAACACCATCTCATATGCAGTTCAGCTTACATGGTGACTCTGTCCCCATTTCCATGTTACACCAAACAGGACCTGCTAAAGGTAGGATAGGAGGACCATGGGTTCTGCAATGCACTGTCCCCAAATTAGAGGAATAAAGTGATTTATTTTGTGCATAAATCTAAGTAAGGTTTTCTGCCAGAACAATGCAGAGACAGTGTATCTGCAGCCTCATTTGGGCAGATTCAAGTCCTGGGCTTGTCACTTGAGAACTGAGGGCTCAGGTGACCTGTGACATCTTCATGCATTTGATGGCAGTTGCTAGCTAGAACCCTGATGGAGGCTCTGGCCCTCGGCTGAAATGGCTGCAGCTGGTGCAGCTGAACGTGCCTCCTTGTGAGTTGCGTTTACCTGCAGCACAGTGGCTGCCTGGTCCTACACGGTGGCTGCCAGCTTCATAGCAGGTCCCACTGAGGAAGCTGCATTTTCTCATAGGTGAGGCCATGGCACTCCTACCACACAGTGCTGGTCACAAGGAAGGCACAGGCCCCATGCCTTCCTCTCACAGGAAGGGCATCTGATTCTTTCTCTTAATAAAGGAGAGACAGGAGAGCTGATGTCTGGGCTCATTTAACCACAGCTTATGAGGGAAAGTGTTTGGCTTCGTTCTTCCAGAATCCGGATCTAGCCAGCCCCAGGAGGAGCACCTGATGGGATCTGCTTGATCTCCATTCTAGGACTGTCAAAGAAAAACACAAGATTTACAGCCAATATGAGCTTTAGGTCAACAGCAAAATTGTAAAGTATAATTATATCCATGCACTCTTCAGGATAGATGTGTGCTAGGAACCACATGTGTTCTTCCTCTGAACTTCAGCCTTCACTGTGGGCCATGCTCGTGTCTGCAAAGCCTCTTGTCAAGTGCTTTGACATTGCCTCTTATCCGTAGAAAGGAGACCCTGCAAAGGCCTCTGTCTTTAGGAGGAAAATCACTAAAGAGATGGGTACACTGAGCAAGAGGTCTTGGGTCCAAGGTGGCTCAGCCTACTTCCTGGGGGTCAATGTAATCTGTCCCTTCTAACTATAATCACTCTTGTGGAAGTTAATGAGGAGCATGGAACCCATTCTTCTGATGAGCTTTCAATTAACTGGTGTCTAATTTTCAAAGGCTCATGAATAAATGATTAACCCAGATCAGATACAAAATCAAAGCCCTCATGGGCTCATAAACAGAACAGCTGGAGAGATGACCTCCTCCTCTGCCTTCCTCACGACCAAGGAGAGGAGGCCTGAGCAGGAGCTAAGCTGTTCCCTCAGGGTCACTGACCTGGGTCTGTCTAACAATAAAGCTGCCTCTCCTGTCTGTTAGTATCTAAGCGATATCACCTAAGAGACTGGCGACTGTAACACGAATTGCTAAACGGTCTTATTAATAGCAAAAACCTGGAGCCAGATATTGGGGTGAAAGCTGAAAGATCAGAGAAACAGAACAACCACAGCCAACCTCACCTCGCCAACTCCTCAGCCAATCCTGTTTCCATGAATCCTCAGACTGAAAGCCTCTGAGTTCTCACTCCTGATGGTCTCAATTGAACTGCTGCTTAGTTCCTGTCTCCTCATGTCTTATATACCATTCTCTACCCAGCCACGTCACTTCCTGGGATTAAAGGCATGTGTGCTTTCCAAGCAAAGGCAAGAGATCTCAAGTCCTGGGATTAAAGGCGTGTGCCACCACTGACTGGCTCTGTTTTCAGTGTGACCTTGAACTCACAGAGATCCAGGTGGATCTCTGCCTCCTGAGTGCTAGGATTAAGGGTGTGTGCCACCACTGTCTGGCCTCTCTGTCTAATCCAGTGGCTGACTCTGTCATCTGATCCCCAGATAAGTTTATTAGGGTACACGATATATAGGGGTACACAATATATCACCCCAGGGGACCAGCCACAGTGCCATTCCTGGAAAACAGAGAGGGCACAAAGACTTTGCTGTGCCTTCAATCCAGTCTGGTGGCCTGTCCTTCTGTGCCACCTACTCTGCTTATACCCTTTCCCCTCTGAGGACACCAGAGCGCTTGAACTCTGACACTTGTGACATCAACCCCGGGTTGGTAGATCCCTTTGGTTGTTAGCTATGTTTCCCCACCTGGGTCTAAGTGCCAGGACTTGGGAACTGCCACTGTCCTTTGGAAATACAGGCTGGGAGGATGTGACCCAGGCTCTTGAGATGAGGTCACTCACTGTGGACTTAGAGGGTGCTGTGCTTTAAATGGTGGTGCATTGTGGGAGTTGTGGAACCGTTAGGAGGTGGAGCCTCACTAGCGGATGTGGGTCACTGGAGGGGGACTTTGGGTTTTGTAGCCTGGCTCTACTTGCCTGCGATCTGTTTCCTGGTTGTGGGTGCAATGCAAGCCGCCCACCCCCTGTTTCTGCCACCATGCTTTCCCCATCGCAGTGAACTGTAGCCCCTCAGACCATAAGGCAGAACAAACCCTTCTTTCTTTCAATAGCTTCTTGTCATGTACTTTATCACAGCCACAGGGAAGGTAGCTAATGCAGAAGTGTCATAAAGTCAATGAGCACCGTGGTATAAAGGAAGGAAGGAGCCCCCGGATAGGAGACTCAGAGAGGAGAAGGGGTCACAGGAAGAGTGAGGGAAGAACCCGAGTGTCACTTTTACAAGCCAAGGAACACCAAGGCTACCAGCTCCTGGGACAGAACCTAGAATGGATTCTCCGTGGAACTCCATGGAGGCTTCTGATTCTGGCCCAGAACTATGTGGCTTGGTTTAATATCAACTTGACACAAGATAGACTCACCTGAGCAGGAAGCCTCAACTGAAGGATTGTCCCAATTGCCTTGATTAACATCGGAAGTCCCGCCCCAGCTGTGGGTGGCTCCTCATGGTAGCAGCTCAAAGGGAAAGGGCGTTTCTGAAGGAAGTGGATCTCGCCTTTGTTCACTTGGCCTCCCTCTTGCCATTGAGTTGATTCCCCACTGTATTGCTTCACTGACAGTGGAGCAAGCATGTCTAAGCTTTCATTGTGGAATAGGGAGCAGAGGCTCTCCAGGAACTTCCTGGGCTCTTAGATCAGAATTGACTACTGAGGCACCCCACCCTGTGGACTGAGTGACTACTGAGGTACCCGACCTTGTAGACTGAGTGACTACTGGTTGTTCCCTAGTGAAAGACAGATAATCAGAGGTTACTCCTACTGTTGATTCCATGCGTCTCAGATATAATTTGCTATTGTTATTATTTTAAAGCTCACTAAATAAATGAAGACACATGTGTATTATACATTCATCTCCTCGGTTCTGTTTCTCCAGAGAACCCTGACTAAACCAGTAACAGTGTTTATACTGATGTAAGCCCCTCTGGACCATGCTGTGCTACAATGTAAGCCTGCTGGATTGGAGTTATATTATGAGCCATCCCACCCCATATCTGTGACCCCCTAACAAAGCCACTATATATGTTGCAGGATATTTGATAACACTGTGAACCCCAAGATTGCATTATTTACTGGAGAAACCTGTTTTTTAGTTGTGGTGTGGCTCCGCCCTAACACACACCTTTAATAATCATAAACTTTCTGCTTACTGTAAACAGGATTAAATAAAGTCAACCATAGGTCAGGAGGCTGTGGAGCAAGCAATCAGTTGGCAGGAAGTGAACGCAGGATTATTAAGAAAAAAACCATAGAGAGTAAGAGGGAGTCAGGAGCACAGAGAGATGCACAGGAAGGAGGAGCGAGGGACAGTCAGTTCCAGGAGTCTTTTTTGAGACAGCATAGGAGAAGGCTTCTGGGTGTCAGCAGAGGAGGAAGGTCAGCTGGGCGCTGTCTCTGCCTCTCTGAGCTAGCAGGCTTTGACCCCAACATCTGGCTCCCGAGTCTTTATTGTAAAATCTAATGACTGAGATTTTGTTAAAAACAACACTATGTATCTTTCATCTCATAAGAGCTTGTGATTCTGGGTCTGTCTGTTTTTCTGTCTGTCTTTCTGTCTGTCTGGCGCTCTCTCTCTCTCTCTCTCTCTCTCTCTCTCTCTCTCTCTCTCTCTCGTGTGTGTGTGTGTGTGTGTGTGTGTGTGTGTGTAGGGGGAGATTATGATTTGTGATTCCCTCCCACTTGGATCTGCCCACTGGCACCAGTGGAAGACAAATCATGTCAGCCGGGTCCTGCTGGGTCTTGTGAGAGAAACTGAAGAGTTACTGGGAGTCTCTGTTTTTCTTAGTCAAAGGATCAGAATTATGGTTCTTATAACTGGTATTACTAATGTCTTTAAATCAACTTCATGAGTGAGCTGACCAGCTGTGGCTCCGGAGACTCCGCAGAGGGGTGTGCGTTGGATGGAAGAGGAACATCTCGCTGAGAAGAGGCCTGCGGGTTTGCATCACAACCAGAGCCTTATGGTTCAGGAAACTTAAAAAACTTTACAGCCGCTGATTCCGACATACGAACATCCTGAGGAGAGAGCAGAAGCATAACTGGATTTAGCTGCTTTGCTCATCTCTTAGGGAACATTCTGGCATTACCTCAGGCCCTCACCTTCCCTCAAATGGAAATAAGCATTGCTGCACATCAAGCAACCCACATTAGTTCCCTGCTGGGTGGTTTTTGCTGAGCTTAAGCTGACAGAACTTTACTCATCTCTAAATGTGAGACATGGGTGGGTGCAATGGTTAATCTCTGGTCACCATCTTGGTTCTATGGAGACAGCTCTAGGGGTCGAGAACACACTTCAGGACATGACTGTAGGGTGCTACTGGGATGTAGTCTGGGGGGCCTAGGGAGGGGGAAGGAAGGAATTCAGCTAGCACAGACAGTTCTTCCTGCTTCCTGGCCTCCAAGATGAGCATCGCTGTGGTCCAGCACACCCTCCAGACATGCCAGACGAACACCTCTGAACAACACAAACCCTCATTTTTTGTGAGTCAAACGTTTTGTTGCTGTAAACTAACACATGTGGCCCGGTGCACACCTCAAGATGCAGGAGGGGCTCCAGTGGAGGTGTGTGCGGGTGAATATCCCAGTCAGAGCAAAAGGGCAGCTCAGCAGGGACTGGTCCAGGGTAGTCATC
>CABHPR010129881.1:36361-46626 GCA_902168415.1 Peromyscus melanophrys | reverse complement strand
AAAAAAAAAAAAAAAAAAAAAAAAAAAAAAAAAAAAAAAAAAAAAAATTCAGATCACAAGTGTGCCCTCCATTTCTGGATTGTAGTTCATTCCAGATATAGTCAAGTTGACAACCAAGAATAGCCATTGCCGATAACAATTAAATAGTATCCAAGATATACAGTATATAGGAATAAATCTCATGAAAAAGGACATGGGTTAAAACTGAAATAAATGGGAAAATATAGAAGCTTAATTTACATAACATGTGTGGTTAATGTTTTTTACCCTCAGGGGTCCTGGAATTATGTCACGTTTTAGACTACTCTTGTTCTAATATAATTTTTTCTCACTAAAATATTATATTAAATAGATAAACCACAAAATGTGATATCTTAACATTATAATCTTAGACAAAATAAATATTAATTTACTTTATTCAATGTCACTGGGAACAGTTGGTATAAATATCACGCTTGGGTGAAATTCTATCAAGACAATACTGCAGAGATTGCAGGTGAACACAATGAACGTTTTAGCATATCAATGAGTTGACCTTTCAGGGACAGAATTCGCAGACCAAGGTTCCTTTAAAGGGCTTGAATTGCTGACTTCAAGATTCAAATTCAAACCCTTCAAGAGCTTTTGAATATTCATGTGAAGCAACATCAGACATCTCAGACTCCAAAGGTCTCTGCCTGGCTTTCGTCCCTTTCTATGCACAGATGGTTATTTTACCTAAATGTCCCGAGTACATTCGATTTGGTGAGACCGACACTGGGAGATGATGGTAGCAGATCGATGAAGGTTGGAAGAATTCCTCCACACCTAGACCGAGTCAGAACACAAGTGTCATAAACTTCAATTTTATAGCAGGCCAAGGTTTTCGGGAGTAGAGGAGCCACTGAGAACCAAGGGAATTGCTAAGTTTTGGGGGTCATACAGAATTGAAAGGGCAGCTGACTCAGCAGGCTTCAGGGGTTTGGAAAAATGATGAGTAGATTGGGGTGGAGGGTCATTCTGCATTAAAGAGAATTGTGATATGGAAGAGGTAGAAAGCATGATGGTTGGGAGAGGAGTAATTTCTAGGCATGCTTCCTCCATCAGAGAGACCTTCCATCTATGCTTAATCACCTGATTAGAACACTTCCGGTCCAACACAGTGTGGGTGCTCAGCTTATGATTACTGTTGGTTTGAGCATGGAATGGTGATATGAGGAAATGTTTGGTGGGGTCACCATGCACTTCAGAAATAGAGCCCAGAGGTCCCTGAGCTGGAGTTGGCCTGAATGCCCCTCCCTGGGGACTAGCTCTCATGGTATCAGAGGTGCCATGCAAGCTTCCAAAGGAGGGAGGCAACAAACAGTCCTACCCAGCTCAGACATCTATAAACCACATCAACAACTAGCATGGCTCTATAACCCCTCAGGGCACAGCAGTGGCACACATACCCTGTGGTAACCAGCAGCTCTCTAATTGGACTTAAGACCCACTCAACAAGAAGGAGACCATGCCTAGTACTGGAAACCTGGCCAACTACTCAGTGCTCGTGGATTCATGGCTATTGAAGGAGAACCTACTGTAGCTAGAGTTTTCCTGCCTTGCCCACAGTCAGGACAAATCTTTGTCACCCACCAGTCCCACAGCCTCTCAGACCCAACCAAGTAAACACAGAGACTTATATTGCTTACAAACTGTATGGCCATGGCAGGCTTCTTACTAACTGTTCTTATAGCTTAAATTAATCCATTTCCATAAATCTATACCTTGCCACGTGGGTCGTGGCTTACCGGCATCTTCACATGCTGCTTGTCCTGGCTGGCAGTGACTCCTTCTGCCTTCCTGTTCTTTCTTTTCTCCTCTCTGTTAGTCCCGCCTATACTTCCTGTCTAGCCACTGGCCAATCAGTGTTTTATTTATTGACCAATCAGAGCAACACATTTGCCATACAGAACATCCCACAGCAACCTACAGCCACTAAGTTACCAAACCACCATAATCCCTCCCAGCAATCTGTACATGCATCCTTATATCCATAGACAAATGTAGTCTCACCTCTCATCAAGGAAATGTCTCCTTACAATAGATGGGGACCAGTACACAAAACCACAACCAATCAATAGGCAGAGTTGCGGTGCCCCGTCTCAGTGGGTACATCTACAGAACTGGTGATATATCGTGAACCCCAGTAAAACTTATCTGGGGATCAGAGGACAAAGCCAGCTACTAAATTAGACATAGAGGCCAGACAGTGGTGGCACACACCTTTAATCCTATCACTTGGAAGGCAGAGATCTGTCTGGATCTCTGTGAGTTCAAGGCCACACTGGGCTACATGAGAGAAACAGAACCAGGCAGTGGTGACACAGGCCTTTAATCCCAGGAAGTGATGTGACAGGACACAGAAAGGTATATAAGGCGTGAGGAAACAGGAACTTGCTCTCTTTAGACTGAGGATTTCCTAGAGGTAAGCGCTTGTGGCTGGCTTGTTCTGCTTCTCTGATCTTTCAGCTTTCACCCCAATATCTGGCTCTGGGCTTTTTATTATTATTAATAAGACCATTTAAGATTCATGTTACAATTATCTGTGGTAATATTTTGTTTGTGCTCTAACAAATAAAGCTTGCCTTGAGATCAGACTACAAAGCTAGCCACTAGTTATCCATAGAGGCCAGGCAGTGGTGGCACACACTTTTAATCCCAGCACTTGGGATCTCATGCCTTTGATCCCAGTACTTGGGAGGCACAAGCCTTTAATCCCAACACTAGGGAGGAGGAAACAGGAAGTGATATGATGGGCAGAGAGAGTAACATAAGGTGGGAGGAGACAGGAGCTGGGCCCCTTTTCAGTCTGAGAAGTTGTGGAGGTGAGAGGTGACTTTGGCTGGCTGCCCTGCTTCTCTGATCTTTCAGCTTCCACCCTTGATATCTGACCCCAGGTTTTTTATTATCAAGACCAGTTAGAATTCGTGCTACAGTTATCATGGTGGGAAGCATGGCAGGGTGCATGCTTGGTGCTGGAGAAGGAGCTGAGAGTTCTACATCTGGATGAGTAGGCAGCAGGAAGAGAGAGTGAGCCACTGGGCCTGAAACCTCAAAGCCCACTCCCAGTGACACATTTCCTCCAACAAGGCCAAACCTTCTGATAGTGTCACTTCCTATAAGCCGATGGGGGTCTTTTTCATTGAAACTACCACATTTCCCTCCCTGACCACCAAAGGCTTATAGTCATATCATAATGCAAAATGTATTTAGCCCAACTTCAAAAATCCCCATAGTCAATCACAGTATCAGCACAGTTCAAAAGTCCAAAGTTTCAAGTCTCTTTGGAGACTCATATAATCTCTTAACTGTAATCCTCTGTAAAATCAAAATGAAGAAGCAGATCACACATTTCCAACATATAATGACATAGGATATATAATATCATCCCAAAATGGAGGAAAGGGAGCATAATGAGAAAATACTGAACCAAAGCAAGACTGAAGAGCAGCTGGGCAAACTCCAAACTCTGCATCTCCATGTCTGATGTAGAAGCACTCTTCAGATCTCCAACTCCTTTCAGCTTTGTTGACCGCAACACATTTCTTTTTGGGAGTTGATTCCACTCCCTGTTAGCAGCTCTTCTCAGCAGGTATTCCACAACTTCGGCATCTCCAACATCTTGGGGTCTCCAAGGCAATCCAGGCTTCACCTTCACAGCTTCTTACAATGGCCTCTCTGGACCTCCATGCAGGGACACCCCTGACACATGCCTGTCATCTGGGAGGGAGACTTTAGAACCCCCGTCTTGTATCTTTGACTCTAAAGCCAGAACCATGTGGCTGAAGCTGCCAAGTTCTGGTGCTTGCTGGGGCTGGAACATGGGCCCCAGCCTCGTTCAATTACATCTTCACCAGCTTGCTGTCTTCAATGGTTTCCTTCATTGCCTAGGCTTTGCTGTCCTGGAAGTCGCTCTATAGACTAGACTAGTTTTGATCTCAGAAATTCACCTGCTTTTGCCTCCCGAGTGCTGGGATTAAAGACATGTACCACCACACCTGACTCTAAGCTTTTCTTTAGCTCCTTTTCACAAGCTGAAAACAACAACAACAACAAAAAAACCTAACTGTAATGACATGGAAATGAGAAAAATTAACAAAAAGCTCAGTGGAAAGGCTAACCTACAGAGTGATTATTTGGATAACAGACTATCAAGGCAGAGAGTTGGTCAATTCAGTCAAGATCAATGATACATATTTAATACATGTGGGTGATAGCTTTGGAACACCATGAAAAGGCTAAATCTATGACTTATGAGCATAGAGGAAGAATTATTTCCTGAAACAATAAAAAGTAATTTCAATGAGGACATTTCTCAAATCCAGGGAAAGAGATGCTTGTGTATATATAAGATGTATACGGAACATCAAATAGACAGGAAAAAAAAAGAAATTCCCCACATCCTATTATGGTTAACGCACTAAGCATACAGGACAAAGATGGAGTATCCCTTGGTTAATAAGAAGTGACAGCCAGGCGTTGGTGGCGCACGCCTTTAATCCCAGCACTCGGGAGGAAGAGCCAGGCAAATCTCTGTGAGTTCGAGGCCAGCCTGGGCTACCAAGTGAGTTCCAGGAAAGGCGCAAAGCTACACAGAGAAACCCTGTCTCGAAAAAAAAAAAAAAAAAAAAAAAAAAGAAGTGACCTCTTTATCTCTTCTGACTAGACTTGCTTTAAAGCCCATTTTGTCAGACATCAGGACAGTGACACCTGCTTTTTTCCTGGCTCTATTGGCTTGGAATAATTTTTGCAGTCTTTTACCTGAAGGCTGAAGGCGGAGTTTTCCTGTCCCAACTGCCTGCTCCCAAATAACCGCCAATTTCTTCAGCTGACCTGTTCATTCAGCTTGCTTTTTTATACAGCCCGGGACTATCTGTTCAGGGGGTGTACTGCCCACAGCCATCTAGACCCTTTCCCATCAGTCACTAATTAATAAACTATCCCCAGGGGATGGTCTTTCTGGTGTGGTCCTGTATTCAGTTTCCACGTATCTGGGTGAGAATACTTTCACCTATGTTCATCAAGGAGTTTGATCTACAGACTTCTTTTTTGGTTGTGTGTGTGTCTGCTTTGGGTATCAAAGCAATACTGGCTTTCATCAAGCGAGTTTGGGGGCATTCCTTTTCCTTTTATGGAATAATTTGAGAATCATTAGGCTTAATTCTTTTTTTTTTTTTTTCAGAGCTGAGGACTGAACCCAGGGCCTTGTGCTTGCTAGGCAAGCGCTCTACCACTGAGCTAAATCCCCAACCCAGGTTTAATTCTTTAGAAGTCTGGTAGAATTCCGCAGTGAATTAATCTGGACTTTTTTTTTAACTTGGGAATTTTTTATTACTCCTCTCTATATCATTGCTTATTATTATATATCTGTTTAAATTATTGACCTCATTACGATTGAACTCATCATGATACACCTAGAAATTCATCCATTTCTTTACATTTTTCAACTTAGAAGAATATAGGTTTTTAAAGTGTGTCCTTATGATTTCCTGAATTTTGTTGGCACTTAACATAATCTCCCCTCTTTTCTCTAATTTTATTAATTTGGGGTTTCTCTCTCTTTTGGTTAGTCTGGCTAAGGGCTTGTCAACCTTCTTTATGTTTTTGAAGAACAACTCCTTTATTTTATTGGCTCTTTGTAGTGTGTATGTATGTGTGTGCACATGTGTGTGCACATGCATGTGTGTGTGTGTGTGTGTTTCATTTCCATTTTGTTAACTTTTTTCTTGTCCTTAATAATTTCTTCCTATCTATTGCTTTTGGTTTTTGTTTGTTCCTGTTTTTCCAAAAACCTTAAAGTGCGTCATCATTAAATTATTTATTTTATTTCTCTCTAATTTCTAGAAGATTTATTTTTATTATTTTTAATTATGTGACATACCAATATGCAGGTATTGTGCATGTGGTGTGCATGGGGTCTAGAGGTGAGAGATTCTCATGGAGCTGGAATTTCAGGCGTTGTGAGACAGTCCATGTGGGGAATGGTAACTGCATTACTGCATTTGAGTCTTCCACAGTAGCAGTACATGCCCTTAACTCTTGAGCCCTCTCTTCTGCCCCCTTCCTGATTTTTAATGTAGGCTCCTTGGCTATAAACTTCCTTTAGGATTGCCTTCACTATCTCATACGTTTTTTATTTCATCCTTATTTTTTCATAATTTAATTAATAATTTAATTTCTTGCATAATTTAACACAGTATTTGAAGATCCCTTCTTGTCTTCTGTGTTTTTCATAATTCACTCACAAGCCAGTAAGTAGCTCTCTTCCATGATCACTCTTTCAGTTCCTGCCTCAAGTTCCCACCTTGAGTTCCTATCCTGACTTCTCTCAGTGATGGCTGTGTAAGCCAAATAAACTGTCTCCTTCCCAAGATGCCTTTGCTCATGCTCTTCATCACAGCAGCAGAAGGAAGGCTAGATGAGGGTGTTGTGGGACAAAAGGCAAAGCTCTTTCTCAGCCTCCATGTTTCTTCTCTCCCCACATTATCACCTCTGATTAGCTTCCCTTTACCGCCCTTCGGATTAACCTCCTCCAGCTTTCGTTCCCTGTTGAGATCTTAGGACATTCAGTTTCAGTGTGGAAGCTGTCCTTACTATTTTAGGATGTTTAGCACCTGCTCTGGCTCATGCCCTGTAGGTGCCGGCAGCAACTCTTTCCAATGTTGCCAAATTGTCATTGGTCGAGAGCCGCCGATCCAGACCATAGATAAAAGGACAGAGGCTGGGGAAAGCGAGGGAAAGAATGGGGCAGACTCATCAACTGTGAGTGAATTATGAAGAATATAGAAGACAAGGAGGGCTCTTCAAACACTATGTTTAATTATGCAGTGTATATCCAGGCTAACATCCAAGTAATTTCAGTACTTGAGAGACTGGGCTAAGAGGACCAAGACTTGAAGACCCTGTCTTAAACAAAGAAAAAAAGTTTAAAACATTTATAAATACATATGAGCATATGCCAGAATATTCTAATTCTATCTGTGCACACACATTTGTACCTGCACACATAATTAACATGCAAACACACACACACACACACACACACACACACGCACGCACGCACGCACGCACGCACGCACGCACGCACAGAGCACTGCTCCCCAAACATGATCTGATTATCTTCTTCAGTTGCTTTTCCTTGAAAACCATGTCTGTCTCTTCTTAATTTATAAAGTAAGTTTCTTTGCACTGCACATCTGCCTCCAAGAATGAATGTGTGTCACCAAGGCACAGGGGCACGGAGGTCTTTGTGCTCGCGGACATGCACTAGGGGAACCTGGAATGTTAAGCACACGGGGTTGTTCCTTCAAGGGAAGGAACACAAAACTTGTTTTCCACCCAGAGGGCTGGAATGAACTTGCTCTCCAGCCTGGTGACCTTTGTACAATCTGTGCGGCCAGGGACTTTCAGGCACGGGACCGTCCTCCAGACGCTGCTAGAAAACTCGTTTTTCTCAATCAATCTATAGAATCTATCCTTATGAAAAGTGTCACATGTACTTTACAAAGAGTTTTGATGTCACTTCTGATCTATATTTAGCTTTGTTCCTCAGAGATATAGGTACGTTTTGTTGTGTATGCAGGATTCAGTTATTCACCACACGAATAGTTTTCACCAGATTGTGCTGTGTTTAAATATGCCTAATAAACAACTTGGGGTCAGACTCTGGACGTTTGAGCCAGCATTGATCACTGATACACATTGTGTTGAACTGCCTTCTTGTCCCGTCCCCCCCAGCTTGTCTCTCTGCTGCCCATCACAGAGATGCTCCCTTCCCCGAACTAAGGGAAGTCAGAGAAGATCCATCTGTGCTGAAAGCCATCTATATATATATATATATATATATATATATATATATATGGACACAAAAGAAATTTCATCTTGAGTCTAGTGCTAAGGTGGCCGTGAATCTCATTCCTGGAGTCTGGCAGAGATGATGAGGCCCAGGAAAGGGGTTACCTCTCCACTTTCCAGTGGAGGGAACTATGTATCTTCCTCCTAGACAGACTCTGCCTGGGCCAGGTTGCCTCTTCCAAGGGCCCTCCCCATAGCCCCCTTCATTTCCTTGTTGCGGAAGCTATAGATGATGGGGTTGCACATGGGGGTGATGATGGTGTAGAGGAGGGAGAAAGGCTTGTCTTTGTCAGGCCCATGTGTACTGCGGGGATTCATGTAAGAGAACATGGCTGAGGTGTAGAAAAAGATGACCACAGTCAGGTGAGAGGCACAAGTGGAGAATGTCTTCCCCCTACCTGAGGAGGAGGCTCTGCTGAGGATGGAGGTCAGGATGCGGGCATAGGAGGTGACAATAAGCACCATGGGGCTGAGCAGCACCACAATGGCATCAAGAAAGATCAACTTCATGCTGAACTGAGGGTCCCCACAGGAGAGGGCAATCACTATGGGGGCCTCACAGAAGAAGTTTTCTATGTGGTTGTCTTTGCAGAAGGGATTCCGGAATGACATATACTCAAGAAAGATGCCATTGACCATCCCAAAGATCCAGGAAGAACACACCAGCCTGACACACACCTGCTGGCTCATGATCTGGGCATAGTTCAGTGGGTGGCAGATTGCAACATAACGGTCATAGGCCATGAAAGCCAAGAGGATGCACTCGGCCACACCCACTAGAAAGACCAAGTACATCTGGGTCATACAGGAGGCAAAGGAGACTGTGTGGTCCTTGGTCACCAGATGGATCAACATCTGTGGGATGGTGGTGGTGATGAAGCAAATGTCCAGGAAAGACAGGTGTCCAAGGAAGAAGTACATGGGGCTGTTGAGCCTGGGGTCAGTCCAGGTGATGAAGATGATGAGGCCATTCATGGCCATGGCGAGGCTGTAGAGAGCCAGGAAGAGGCTGAAGAGCAAAGCTCGGGTGGAAGGGGAGCTCTGCTCGAAGCCCACGAGGATGAACTCGGTCACTGTGCTGCTGTTTCTCAGGTCTGCTGTCTGGGGCCTATTTGAGGAGGGGGGCAGGAAAAGCATAAAGGACACAGTTGTGTGGAAGGTGAGATGTTCCCCTGGACCCGGAATCCCAGCAAGAGGCTTTCCCTGGTGACAGTAAAAGTTTGGGAACTGAGTGATCTCTGGTAAGAAAATGCCAGGGTCACCAGAGGCTCTCTACATAAATTCTAGTTTTAGAAGTTGAGGGAGCGATGGTTCCCCTTTAGTCTGGATTGCTGAGATGCCCTGTGAGACGGTGCATGTGGTCCAGGTCCTTCAACATCAAAGGACAGCTTGTGGCCAGGATGCATTCAGAGGGGAAAGAATAAAATAGCCATGCCTGGGACTCATGTCAGATGAGGGAAGTTAAGAGCCTGAGGAATGGAGGGTGTGATGGTGATGGCAATTAGTTTGTTAAAGGTCATTAGTATGAAACACAGGAGAGAGTGTTCTCTAGAGGAACACTGTATCCTGTCTTTGCATACTTAATTTATGGGATGAAAGGCTTGGAGTTTTAAAGTACGGGAGTCAAATCACTCAGATGACAATCATTTCTCGATCGTTCCAGTGATCCATGCTTTCTCAGACTCATTCTCCTTACTCTCACAAGGAAAGGGGGCCTGGCTGGAGAAGGAGCTTCCTTAGTAGGTGGCACCCTTTCTCTACAGTCAGAGGTACACACAGTTGGGCAGAAAGAATTCAACCACTTCCCTGAGAATGGGGAATGAATGAGCAGGGCTCATAGATGCCAGCCTTTCTAGAACTGGACCTGCAGGGAACTTTGCTCACCCTTGACCCTGTGCGTACACAGTGTTTACCTTACATCTCTAGGGAGGTAGTATTCACAATCCATATGCTCTTTTTCTCATTACTGTAACATTTAGGGAAGCACCATGTTCAGATTAAATCTCTTGTACTTTCATCTTGTTTGGAATTAAGACGTATCAGGTCCTGCTGAGCAGTGGTGGCACATGCCTTTAAATCCAGCACTCAGGAGGCAGAGGCAGGCATATCTCTGAGTTCAAGGCCAGCCTGGTCTACAGAGTGAGTTCCTGGGCAACTAAGGCTACACAGAAACCCTGTCTCAAAAAATAAAAAACAAAAACAAACAAACAAAATACATACCAGCTCCTTTCTACTTAACACATGTTTCAGATGGCGGTTGAACGCCTGCTGAACTCATGTTCTTCAGCATCTCCCTTCACCTTTCCTCGACTAGTCTCTTTTTGGTACACTTTCATTTTGCCTTTTTTGTTTTTGTTTTTGTTTTTGTTTTTGTTTTTGTTTTTGTTTTT
>CABHPR010129881.1:0-27163 GCA_902168415.1 Peromyscus melanophrys | reverse complement strand
TGTGTGTGTGTGTGTGTGTGTGTGTGTGTGTGTGTGTGTGTGTGTGTGTGTGTGACACATGTACGGGTGACCATGGAGGCCAGAAGAGAGTGTTGAATCCCTTGGAGCTGGAGTTATATATGGTTGTGAGCCATTTGACAGGGGAACTGGGAGCGGAACTCAGGTCCTCTGCAAGAGCAGCAAGTGCTCTTAACCACTGAATCTCCCCAGCCCCAACCTGGATGCTTTAATCGGCTTATCAAGAGTGGGTGGTCAAACCTGACTTCTTGGGACACAGACTGGGACCTTAAATTTCACAACAAAAGCCTTTGTTATCCCTAACTAGGTGGCTTGCTATGTAATTATTCCTCTTGAATACATAACCCATTTTCTTCAGACATAACCATTGGAAAGTAATCTTGAAGGCTGATGCAAAAATTAAAAAAAAAACAGAATATGTAAATACTCATGCACCTTCTCTCCAGAATCACACCTTCTTAGGAATCATTGAGGTCCAGTATATATAGGCAGAGCAACTTTGATTTGGGCCAGGCACATCTGAAACTCATCTCTAGAGAAGTGTTGGTTAATTGAATCTCAAGTTTTTTTTCCTACCAAACGAGGACTAGCTCACATAATTAGTGTCCAGCACAGATAAGACAATACGCATTGGTTTTGATTCAGTTTTCCCTCATCTCTCTATGGTTTCCCTTCCTATGGAAGAAATATTACAAAGACTTGTCTAACTTCCCAGCCATAGCCCAGTTGCTCTTGTATGAGTGGAGAGAGAGGAGGATGCCCTTCTACAGCCCTCCCCAATATTTCCTGCCTCTCACTGTCAGGGAGCACAGACTCCCTTACACTTTAATCATCCATCCTCAGCTGCCTAGAGGCTAACCCAGTGACCTGTCAACTCACACAGTTAGAGCCTCACTCCTGATGACTCCTGCCTCCTCACTCCAGATGGCCACCCTTAGGAAGGATAAGCGGTGCTATAACGTTTACTATCTAACAAGAAAATGACCATCCACCTCTTCTACTCTAATACGACTCCATGCAAACAGCCCAGAGAACGAGGCAGACAAGTTTTCTTAGTATCTATAAAAGGACTCAAGTTCCCCTCAGGGAAGTTCAACTGGTGACCTAATGATTTAGAAGCCCTAAAAAGACCAGCTTCACCCAATTTAAAAACCTGCCAGATCCTTAAAGCGCTCAACTCAAAGTCTTCCACTGGCCACCAGATTACAGAATCAACAAGTGCTAGACTCTCCTACAAACTCCAGGACTTACTGTAATACTTGGCCAAATTTTAAATCCCAACATCCCAAATGCTGGCTTACAAATGGAAGCAGTCTTTTGGTGGCAAGATACAGGCTTTTTGCTATGCAGTAGTCGTGTGCTTTGGGCCCCTTCTGAGCCAGCCTCCAAACCTGAAATGATTGCTCTCACTTAGGGCTCTCCATCTGGGGGCAGATAGGAAATTTAATGTTTATACAGATTGGGCCTATGCATTCCATACAAACCACACCCTTGCAGCCTTCTAGAAAAATCTCGCTGTTCATAGCCTTCCTATTAAACATGTCCCTGAGATTTGGGGTCTTCTAGGAGCCAGGCAGCTTAGCTTCTACTCTCAAGCCTACGACTCACCAACACTCCTTTAAAGTCCTCTATGGCAGGGCTTTCCTCCAGACGCACGCCTTACTAGATCCAGAGACTGGTTGTCTGTCCCAGTGTTATATCCTCAGGACAGATGACCAAGGCTGTTACTGGGTTCCAGGTTAAGGACAGCCCAAACCCAATTCTGTGTTTTGGGGGGATCATCTTCTCACATTAAGCCACACTGGGTCTATCCTCAAACCTTCCCACAAGATAAAAGGCCCCCTCAGCTGTCTGCACCAGACTTTATCAAGTCCTGATACATCCCTAACTGCAGTCATGCTACAAAGTCTGTCATCGGGTAGGGTCATTTGTCCGGAGTCAAGGTTGTTCTACCCCCGAAGTACAAATGGCCTGTTCCTGTCACCCTCTTGGATATCTTTGTTTGCTTTTCTGCCAAGACCCAGGGGAAACTCATCCTTAAATACCTCAGATCCCAGGTAAGTCACGATCCTAGGTCATGACCATTGGTTGGACGCCCTTCCCACAGCATCACCGGGCCCCTGTGCTGGCTGCAGAGTTCCTCATCCTCACAGTCACCTCCCCATGGTGTCATTTCAAACTACTACGACTTTTGCTATTCTTTTACTCCTAAGCATCGACCCTTTGTTTTTGTTTGAATTCTGCTGTTTCCTTGGTTTTAATCTTCTGGTACAATTGGTATCATCCAGATCACAGGCCATTAAGCTCCAGCTGATATTGTCTCAGGGTTGTCCATCCTCACCAGCTACATCAAAACCTGTCTCCAACCACCAAGGACCTCTTGACCTCTAAGCAACCTTCAGCTTCCTGCAGGAACTAGCCCTCCCCGCTTCAAAATGTATGACCCATGGTCATTTCACCCTGTAACACACCAACGATACCACTTGCTTGTTCTCTGTCCCTTCTGGCTCTCTGAAGCAGTGCCAGAAGAAAAGAGAACTGTTCCTTGTCAGTGACTCAATCTTGTTGGTTTGTCAAGGGATAAATATAAAGATGAGAAAACCAAAAGCATAGAGCAAAATCCCCTCTCCCTAATACTAGGGTAGCTTGGAGTGTGACCCAGAGAACTGTGATGCCCTATAATTAGAGCCTAGTTACTGCTGGCACCTCACCCCGATGGCCAGTCTCAGGAAAGGCAAGTGATGCTGTAAAATGTACTTTCTAACAAGCTAGTGAGCTGCCTACCTCTTATCTGTCCAAATATAACTCAACACAAGTAGATCAAGGAGCCAGGTGGCTTTTCTTAAGTGCTATAAAAGGACCCCATTTCTCCTCAGTAGAGTGATTTCCTCCCCATCTCTCCCTTCATCCCACCTCACCTCTCTTCTCTCTCTCCCCTCTCCCTCCTTCTTTCTCTGAGAATGTCCTCATTGTTTCTGTCCACATTGTCTATTCTTTATTAAAAATTTTCATATAAAATTTTTGTCTGGTAAATGTTTTACTCATGAATCTTGGGCTCCTGATTCCAGACACAACACACCTAACTTGCCTATTTCCTGATATATTAAAATATCCATCCTTTCCTTTTACTTGGCCCCGAGTAACAATCTTGTTCCACTTCCCCAAGACACACACACACACACACACACACACACACACACACACACACACACACGACAATAACATAGTGCAGGACATGCGCTCTTTACTACAATCTCCAAGAGAGAGCTGTCCACGAGTCACTTCCCAGTCGCCTTTTCCCAAGGAAAGAAAAGAAAAATGCCAATGGAAGAGCTGAGACGCAAACATGAAGAGGGAGAGAAGATGGAGATGAGGTGAAGCAATCAGAGAGAGGGAGAAAGCTCCTGAACCATTGGTTCTTAACCTATGGATTGCGACCATCAGAAAACACATGGGTCCGATGGTCTTAGGAACTGAGACACCACTCAGTTATAAAATTATGATTATAAAGTGGCAACAAAAATACATGTGTGGTTGGGGGTTCCTAAGACCACCGGACCCATGTGTATTTTCCGAGTGGCTGTGACCCACAGGTTGAGAACCATTGCACTACACAATACAGAAAGACAAGGAGAGGAACACAGAGTTCAATTAATTGAAACACACTGAGGAACGAAATCAAGCATCTACTGAACCTGGAAGCTTCAGTCCCATTGTCTAGCTTTCACAGTGCTGGGAGGTGCCATGCATGCCACAGAGAAGAAAAGTCATCATCAGCTGTACCCAGCTGTGAACGCTGAGGGCTTCAACAATGCCTGACCTGACCTGGCATGCCCACTGGTGTAACGGTGGCATTAATTTCACGAGAGTAACCAACCACTCTCTGGTTGGATAAGGCCTACTTTACAAATTCAAACCCATACCTGAACTGTTACTGAGGCCAAGAACCTGTGGCTAGACAGGTCACAAAGCCCAAAGAAGCCCTTACTATTCTGTTAAATGGGCACAAAATTAAACAGACTCCTAATGACTTATTGTTATACCCATAGACAAAACACCTCTCAACCCTCATCAGAGAAGTTTCTTTTTTGCAGGAAATGGCAAATAATACAGAGACTTACCATTGGTCAGAGACTGAACATGCTTAATGCCAAATCAATATTTTTATCAAATCCCTTCCTCCCAAAGTTCGGGGGTCATTGTGAAGAGGGAGCAGGAAGATCGTAAGAGTCAGAGGTGGAGGATGACTGCGAGGAAGCCGTGTTTCCCGGGCATTCCAGGGCAGCTGCCCACATGAACTCAGAGCAGGAGTGACAGCGTGCACAAAGCCGCAGAAACTCAAGCTAAAATCCCAGCCTGCAGAGGGGAGGTGGGAAGAGAGTCCGACTCCTAGCTGAGACAGAAACTGATGGCTGCTGGGAGAAGGAGAGTCACTTTTCTTTAAGGGTGTGGCCCCTGGTAGGTTGTTCATGTTCAAGTGAAAAGTCATCACTCAGGAGTGTGGACAGCACAAGTTGTATTTGATATGAGTTAATAAAAAAAGAGAGCACAAAGTTGGATGGATAGAGAAGGAGAGAATATGGTCAAAACATATACAAAATTCTCAGTGAACTAACACAAACGTGAAAGAAGAGAAGTGTGAAAATAAAGAGACGCACACCAGGAAACAGATCCCCAAAGCCTTCACCGATAGACAAGGACAAAGAAATGAGATAAGAAACCCATCATGGAAGGAGCCAGGGAGGCTGGGCATGCTTGCCCGGTGATGTGGAAACAGAGCTAAGGAGCTGGGCCCTCCTCCAGCTCCTCAAGACAAGATTAAACTGAGCTGTCTCTTTCTCTCTGACCTTGGAAACTGGACTCTGAATGTCAGCCACATCCAAACTATTGGCCTTCTGCCTCAGCCAGGAGGGCAGGTGAGCAGACTGAGATCCTGATGGACGTGTGTAGGGGGACACAGAGGAGGAAATGACCAGTGAAACATCCAGTACAACAGAGACGCTGGAAGACTCTAGAGAGGGAGAAACCGAGCAAGGGAAAGGTTAATGGAGTTGAATCTGTGACCTCTCTCAATGGCCACCGCATTCAGAGCCCTGTGTGATGTGAATGCTGAGAAACCCAGAGAATGCTTGGCTCTGGTGACAAGGTCATAGACAAGGTCAGCTTCATAGCAGAAGAGAGTTCATTCACTGACCTTGACCCTGGGGTTTGGGACTCGCTGATGAGGACATTGTCTGTACTGGTCTTGGATGCAGAAGAGGAATCCAGAAGTTCAGAGTGAGGGTGCAGGACATTGCTGCAGACTAGCTGTGCACTTATAAGGCTCCTCTCCCCTCTGTCCCTTCCTTCCTATCTCTCAGGTGAGCTTACCTGATCATGTGAACTCCCTCCCTCCCCTCCCCGAGACAAACAGGAGCTTCTAGTTGGTTACTATGGCAGCCAACTGTAATAAGGCCAACTATTCATTCTTGAGGCCTGACCACTCCAAATGTGTCCCTGGTGGGTAGTTTTACTTGGTCCTTTTTAAGGCTCCCTTGTGAGGCCATGTTCATGGAAAGTTGCCTGGAGGGCCAAATATACTCCCAGGTTTTCTTGAGAAATTTGTGTTCAACTATAGATAAGGGACTTAGCAGATAGGATCATTGTAACCTCAGTTTCAGGTCAGGGAGCCCTCTAACTCTTGTCCACTTATTTCCCAACTTGACTTTGAATTCATTATTTTGTTGCAGTTTCTGCAGCTTAATTACCACCTCTTATGCTGTCACCAATCATTTCCTCATATCATCATCCTATGTTCACCCAACAGTAAGTGTCAGCTGAGCACCCATGCTGTGTCAGGACCACAATAAGGTGAGAAGCATAGACAGAGGATCTCCCCAATGGAGCAAGCATGCCTGTTGGTTGATTTCTTCAGAACCCCCACTCATTCCTCCTCTTCAGTATCACAATTCTCTTTCAAAAAGCAGAATTTCTCTCCACTCCAACTTACTCCTCATTCTTCCCAAACCTTCCTTGACGTCTACTGGCTCGGCTGCCCTTTTAAATCCCGCATGACCCAGAGAACTTCCACTGATTCCCAGCAGCTCTTCACCTCTTGGAAACCTCAGGTTGCTGTATAGTGCAAATGTAAGATGCTTGTGTTCTGATTCATTCTAAATGTGGAGGGATACTCCCAGTGTGTCTTCTACCATCCTCTCCCAGTCTGGTGGTTTTTACTCAGTCTATTATACTTAGGATAGCTTGGCAACATATCTTAGTTTGTATATAATAAGGCACAAACTCAAAACACGAAGAAATAAACTTTTGCAGTATAAAATGTCTAATGCTTCTTCATACAGTGTCCTGGTTGGGTTTTTTTTTTTTTATTTTTCATTTGTTTGGTTGGTTTGGTTGGTTTTGGTTTGGTTTTGGTTTTGTCAACTTGATATAATTGAGAGTTATCTGGGAAGAGGAAACTCAGCTGAGAAGAACCCTCCATCAGATTGCCTGAGCAAGTGTGTATGGAATTTTTTGATTAGTAATTGATATGGGAGGGCCCTATCCTCTGTGGACAGTGCCATCCCTGGGAAGGGGTCCTGGGATGTATAAGAAAGCAGGATGAGCTAGCCATGGGGAGCAAGCCAGTAAGCAGTGTTCCTCTATGGATTCTGTTTCAATTCCTATTTCCAGGTTTCTGCCCTGGCTTCACCTTATGATAGAATGTGACCTATAAGCCAAATAAGCCCTTTCCTCCTTAAGTTGCTTTTCCTCATGATGTTTTGTTATAGCAGCAGAAAGCAAACTAAAATGTATAGACACTCAAAAATCTCAGAAACAAGCTTGTCAAAGCTCTTTAAAACATTCAAGAACATCTTGAGTTGAAAGATGTGTCAACTGATACAAGTAAGGAGTTTTTTGCTCATGTTTCTATAACTTCTGCCAACATTTTACTCACAGAATTCCAACCCAAACATGCTGTAAGATTCCAACCATTCCCCATGATATTCCTTTCCTAGGAAATACTGATTCAAGTAAGTTGTGGTTTGTCTAAAAGTTGCAGTGTTGAAATGTCACTTCCTTCTTTCTATCCATACCCACCTCCCACACTCCACCCCCATCCATCTAGCCATCTAGCCATCTATCCATCCATCCATCCATCCATCCATCCATCCGTCCGTCCATCCGTCCATCTGTCCCTCCGTCTGTCTGTCTGTCTGTCTGTCTGTCTGTCCGTCTGTCTGTCTATCTGTGTGTTTTTTAGGACAGGGCCTCACGTAGCCAGCCAGGCCACACACTTGCTGTGTAACCAAGGATGAATTTGAACTCTGGATCCTTCGGCCTTTACTCCCGAAGTGCTGAGAGTGTAGGCGTGGAGCACAGGGTTTATGCTGTGCTGGACATTGGACCCTTATAGATACATACTATACATACTTATGCAAACTAGACAAGCTCTCTGTCAGCTCGGCTCTATCCCCAGCTCCCAAACATCACTTCTCACAGCAGATCTATTTGGTGTGTTTGGGGATGAAAATGTAGTTATGTCAGAACAAGAATTGTTCAGAATGTAGTCTGACTCTAGTCCAAAGAACTATATATATATATATTCTGAAGTAAGTCTCCACATAGTTCCATTCATTTAGATTTTTATGGTTAGTGCCATTTTATAATTTTGAATGCAGTTTTTTCTATGAAGAGTTTCCATTTTCATTAAAATCATTCCAATGTGATTTATATTTTGTATACTATTTAAAATGTTATCCCACTTATATTTAGAACCAAGAGCTGCATGGATGGAAAAAGAGGACAGAATAATGGTTACCAGAGACTAGAGAGAGAGAAAGAGAGGGAGAGCTAGGGAGAAGTTGCTCAATAGGCCCAAAGATACATGTAGCTGAAGGGATAAATGCTAGTCCCTAGTCCTAGTCCAAGGCAGGATGCACAAAGCCAGTAATATTGTATTCTATGTTCCAAACTAGCTAAATGAGAAATTTTAGAATGATTTCACCATCAAGAAATGACAGAACTGCATGGTGGTGATACGGTAATCACTAGGATTTGATCATTGCATAATATGTACATGTATCAAATCATTACACAGTCTTCCATAAATATAATTATTATTAATCAAAACAATAAAAATGGCTCAGATGGTGTGGTACATGCCTTTAATCCCAGCACTTGAGAGGCAGAGACAGGCAGATCTCTGTGAGTTCTAGGCCAGGCAGAGCAATATAGTGAGACTGTGTCTGAAAAAAAAATCCTTAAAATGTATATTTTCTACTTTTTTTTAATAGTGATCAATTGGATTTTTGTGTGTTAATTTTGTATCCAACAACATTTTGAACACCACTAATTTTAACGAACTGCATTTTAAGTTTCTCTCTGAAGATGATCATATTAACCATGAACAAAGACAGCCTTGAGACAAAAAAGCCCCCTGTGTGGGCAAGGTGACCAGAGACAAGACATTTTTACCACACGTTAGTGGAGGTGGGCACTGAATTGGTGGTAAGCCAGGATAGGGCACATGGGCACAAGGAGCCTCACCATGAGATGGCAGAGGCAGGATCTTCTGGGGGTGATCCAGGAGGAGTGCCCTAGGTCTGCAGAGGTGGGATGTAGAACGGAGCAATGTCAAGTTCCAAGGGCTCACAGGGGTGTGGAATCACTGCTCCGTCAGCACATGAGGAACATACAGGCTTGACCTCACAGGACCACTGAGCCTACCAGTTTTCTACTCTACTTGAGCAAAGTGCCCCAAAGGACAACCCTCGGTGTGTGAAAGCAGGAAGAACCCACTGAAAGAAAAAACTTAAAACAATGTCCCTCCCCTGGGTTACCACTATGTATGTGTGGCCGGGTTGGTGGGAGTGCAGGCATGGGTCTGTTTATTGGCTTGTAAGTATAATTTGGCTGTGATTTTCTTTGTTTTTGTCTTTTGCTAACACTTTAGTATGTTTATCTCTATTCTTAAGTGCTTGTTTTCCTCTCTTGAACTTTGTTATATTAAATATAACCTTTTTCCATTTTTTAAAATGAGTTCATTCTTTCATAATTTCATGGAGGTATGTGATACAGTCTAATCACATTCACCCTCTTACCCTCTTCTCCTGCTCCCGCACCAAGCTCCCCATCCTTCCACTGAGTCCACACCCCACTATTATCTGTCTGTTTCGTGACCCACTAAGTTTAATCGGAGCTGCCCACCGGGGCATGGGTGTGAAGCTCTCCACGGAAGCATGGGTAGCTCACCCGCGGCTAGACCACTGAAGACAATGACCCCCCACTTTCCACAGCAGTCGTCAGCTACCAACAGCTCTCAAGAGATAGCTGCTCTGAGCTCATGAATGCAACTAACATACTTAGAAGTCGTCCCATGGCCCTCCTCTCCATAGTCCGGCCGACATCCGTTCCACATCTTTTGAGCCTTGGAAGGCCACATGGATGTTCTGTGGAAGGATGAGTAATCACCAATCAGTTCACTTAGTACCTTGAGCAGCTGTGCGTCTCTGCATCAACTACTGTTTCCTTATAACTGCTTACAGCTCTGCTTCACATTACTGCCATCTCACGGAATAGCCCTGTGACTGTACCTCACCTTCCTACACCGATAAAAGGTTTTCATTCCACCTCCATTTCCTGTACCACCCTGATACTAGTCACTAGTTCCACTGAGTTTTTTTTCCTTTTTTGGTTCTGCTCATACCCACAACAGCTAATATGCGACCACACAAAATACTATTAGTACCTCTGTACTCCCTAAAATAATTTGTACTTAAGTCGTGATTGTTTTGTGGGTGACTATTATTCTGTGTTCATGGTGAGTTAACTCTTGGATATTGACTACTGTACAGAAAGAAGCTGACTTGCAGAGGAAAGCCTGGCACCCCTGTGGTGATTTGAAAGAAAATGGCCCCCAGTGGGAGTGACACTATTAGGAGGTGTGGCCTTGTTGGAGGAAGTTTGTCCCTGTGGGGGTGGCCTTGAGGTCTCCCATGCTCAAGCTACACCCAGTGACACAGTTCACTTCCTGTTGCCTGCACAAGATGTAGACTTCTCAGCTCCTTCTCCAGCACTATGTCTGCCTGCATGCCACCACGTTTCCCACCATGATGATAATGGACTAAACCTCTGAACTGTAAGCCACCCAAGTTAAATGTTTCCTTATAAGAATTGCTGTGGTCATCGTGTCTCTTCACAGCAATTGAAACCCTAACTAAGACAGCCTAGGACACCAGTCTAATAGAGGAAAATAACACTTCAACCATACCACAACCCGTTCCCCCTGAACATTGCAATACCTCCATTGAAAGATGACTTAATAAAATAAAAAACACCCACAACCATCAATCTAACACCAGATAGAAAGGCCCCAATGCAGAAACAAAATATTCTTAAAAACCAGGACAACATATGTCTTTGAAAAATCACTCCTGTAAATACGGCCTCCAATGAAAGGGACTTAGACAAAATTCCAGACAAAGAACTCAAATAAATGATTAGAAATATGTTCAAAGATCCCATAGAGGAAATGAATATATTCCAAGAGAGATTTCGAATTCTGAAAGTCACAGCTGCTCATGTAAGCCATGGCACCCAGAAGTATCTGCCATAATTGAAGGCAAAACAAAAACTTTCCAGGACAAAATCGGGCTAAGTGGATTCATGCCTACCAAGCCAGCTCTACAAAGGATGTAAGAAATACTTCAGACTGCAGAGAAGAGCAAACACATTTAATGGTGTGTTTTAGCATTTCAAGATGCTCAGGGAAAAGAATGTCAGACTAGTTTAAGCAAACGAGAATGAAGCAAACACCCACAAAATCAACAGAATGACAGGAATTAACGCGTACCTCTTAATAACCACTGAATATCAATGGGCTCAATTCTCTAATAAAAATGATCAAACTGACATATTGGATTAGAAATCAAGTTCTCTCCTTCTACTGCCTCCAAGAAACAGTGCATCATCCAAGACAGACATCACCTTAGGGTGAAAGGGTAGAAAAAGATATTCCAAGTTAGTGGGACTAGGAAGCCATCAGGCATCACTGTTCTAATACTTGATGAAAAACAGACTTCACACAAAAAGTACTCCGAAGAGATGAAACAGGGTCATTTAACACTAAACAAGGGAACAATCTATGAAGAGGATGTTACAGTTCTAAACTCAGGGCTCACCAAGCACCAATGCACCCAGGTTCATAAAAACATATACTACTAGACATGAAACCACAGTTTAATCCCAACACAGTTATAGTTGTGTGACAGATGTAGGGATCGTCCCTTGGTTCTGGTCTTCCTGAAGGAGTAAAATCAGGCAACAGACAGGTCAAGCAGCGTAGTGGATAAAGCTAAGGAGGGCGCTCTAAAGAGGGGTTAATGTGGACTGTCCTACCAAGGGAGCAGCCTAGTAGGTCTGCATTGGGGACTTGGGAGCAAGGGACAGCAGCTGCTCCCATGGTACAGACCAGGAGTCAGAGACCAAGATCTAAACCAGGGCTGAGTAGTGCCTTTACCAGCATAGCCTTGGCATCCCATTTCACTGTCTAAAAGCTCCAGAACCTTCCAAATAGTACCACAGGCTGGGGACCAAGTGTTCAAAATGGGAGCCTGTGAGGGAACATCCCAGAGAGAAAGTATAACGAAGCCCTTAACTTATGGGCCTTTATGGACATCTAGGATCCTAACTATAGCAATGTTCAAAATCAGACTTTTTTCTTGATTGTTTGGTAATGTTACAATTATATGCCTGTCTCTATATTTATAGGAATAGTTGAACTACACATTTAAATTTGTGCTTATAGATCATTCATGTTTCCTATTTCTTCTTCAATCGTGTCTAACCTTAAGGGGAACGGGAAGGGGACAGAGATATCTGTGACTCTGGGATCAAGGTTGCAGAACCTGGGTAATCAAAGGAGCCAAGATCAAATGTGTTCACACACTGTCCCTCTGTCCTCCTGCATCCTTCCAGCGACGCTCCTTAGGCAAGGGAGGCATTGTACAAGGAAGGCATTGTGCAAGGGAGGCATTGTGAAAGGAAGGCATTGTGCAAGGAAGGCAAGTGTGCTCATTGAGGTGGTTAATAAAGGTCCAGCTACCAGGACCCAGCTTACGAGAAAAATAAGGGTATTAAACAGTACAACCTATGTAGAGCCAGGTATGGTAGCTTGTGCACATATCTTCTCTGTTAGGAAGCTGGGGGCAAGGGGGTAAAAACAACAACAGATGTGGCAACATGTTAAAGCAGCCCTGCTCTATTGTTGAACAACATAAGTTCCTCAAAGACTCCCTGACCCTGGGGCCTTTTGTGATACAGAGGGAACTCCCAGGTTATGCTCACAAGCGGGACAAGCTGGTGCTTTCGGGCTTTGAGTCTAGTTCTAGTCTCCCTCTTAAACATTAATCTAGAATTCTGTGCCTCCTCTTGCTGGGTTTGGCAAGTAATAAAATTGCACTGATTTATTCCCCTCTTTCTCTATAAACTTTAAGAATTTGTGGGCCACCACATAGAGATAGGACTCTGCATACCTCACACAATATTTCTCCAACCCACTGCCTCCACACTTTGACTTTCAAACTATTCTCTTCCCTAAGCAAAAGCTCTCCAAATCATTTTGGTTTTTACACCAATTGCTTCATCTTGAGAAGCATGCCTGCCTCTCCTCAGTTAGTGACACACCCCTGTTGCACTGCATTTGTCCCTCCAATCACAAAAACACATTACCAAGAGAAACCAGAGAGGCTTAGTCTGTGCTGGAAGTCAACTCAAGACATGAGCCTTAGACATCAGGAGAAATGACTTCAAGGTCTGAGTCTGGTGACAAGGAAGGCATGAATGTCCTTTCATGGGCCCTCCAGTGTTGGGGAGTAAAGAGTGGAAAAGGACAAGCTTCTATTTACAGTAGGTTGAACCCCTCCAGGGAATTTCAGGCTAGAAAGACTCTGCCTGAGCTAGGTTGCCTCTCCCAAGGGCCCTCCCCATGGCCCCCTTCATTTCCTTGTTGCGGAAGCTGTAGATGATGGGGTTGCACATGGGGGTGATGATGGTGTAGAGGAGGGAGAAAGGCTTGTCTTTGTCAGGCCCATGTGTGCTGCGGGGATTCATGTAAGAGAACATGGCTGAGGTGTAGAAGAAGATGACCACAGTCAGATGGGAGGCACAAGTGGAGAATGTCTTCCCCCTACCTGAGGAGGAGGCTCTGCTGAGGATGGAGGTCAGGATGCGGGCATAGGAGGTGACAATGAGCACCATGGGGCTGAGCAGCACCACAATGGCATCAAGAAAGATCACCTTCAGGCTGAACTGAGGGTCCCCACAGGAGAGGGTAATCACTATGGGGGCTTCACAGAAGAAGTTTTCTATGTGGTTTTCTCTGCAGAATGGACCTCGAAATGTCATGTAATCAAGAAGGATGCCATTGACCATCCCAAAGATCCAAGAAGTTAGTACCAGCCTGACACACACCTGCCGACTTATGATCTGGGCATAGTTCAGTGGGTGGCAGATTGCAACATAACGGTCATAGGCCATGAAAGCCAAGAGGATGCACTCAGCCACACCCACACCAAAGACCAGATACATCTGAGTCAAACAGGAGGCAAAGGAGACTGTGTGGTCCTTGGTCACCAGATGGATCAACATCTGTGGGATGGTGGTGGTGATGAAGCAGATGTCCAGGAAAGACAGGTGTCCAAGGAAGAAGTACATGGGGCTGTTGAGCCTGGGGTCAGTCCAGGTGATGAAGATGATGAGGCCATTCATGGCCATGGCGAGGCTGTAGAGAGCCAGGAAGAGGCTGAAGAGCAAAGCTCGGGTGGAAGGGGAGCTCTGCTCGAAGCCCACGAGGATGAACTCGGTCACTGTGCTGCTGTTCTTCTGTAGGTCCACCCTTTGGAGTCTGCTTTGAGAGGGAAGGAAGGAAGGACGGGTGAGTGAACAGTGTATAGGAATGATCTACTTTGACTTTCTGTTGCTGTGAAAATAAACAATGACTAAAAGAAGCCCAGTGCTGTGGAATAATCCTGTACACTGTGAATTTGTATTGATCTCATTGTTAATAAAAAGACGATTGGCCAGTAGCCAGGCAGGAAGCACGGAGGGGGGGGCAACCAAACTAAGATTGCTGGGAAGAGGAAGGGTGGAGTCAGGAGTCACCAGCCAGACACATAAAATGGGATAGAGGTAAAAGTCATGAGCCTCAGGGCAGCATAGATGAATAGAAATGGGTTAAGTTGTAAGAGCTAGTTAGTAACAAGCCTGAGCTATTGGCTGAGCATTTACAACTAATATTAAGTTTTTGTGCTGGTTATTATTTTTTTTTTTTTTTGGTTTTTCGAGACAGGGTTTCTCTGTGTAGCTTTGCGCCTTTCCTGGAACTCACTTGGTAACCCAGGCTGGCCTCGAACTCACAGAGATCCGCCTGCCTCTGCCTCCCGAGTGCTGGGATTAAAGGCGTGTGCCACCACCGCCCGGCTATGTGCTGGTTATTTGAAAAGCAAATAACTTCTGCCTACAATCTGGGAAGGCAAAGGTTTACTTTGCCTATAGGTTAAAGTCCATCATTAAGGGAAATCAAGGCAGAAACTCAAGGCAGAAACCCATAGACAAGAACTGAAGCAGAGACCCTGGAAGAGCATTGCATGCTGCCTTTCCCTCCTTGGCTTTGTTCAGCTACCTTTTTTGTACAGTCCAAGCATGTACTCCCAGACATGGCACTGCTCATGGGCTGGGCCCTCCTGCACCGAGCATCAGTTAGGACAATGCCCCACAGGCATACCCACAGGGCGATCCGATGGAAGCAATTCCTCAACTGAGATTCCTTCTTCCCTGGCATGTTTAGGTTTGTGTCAAAGACTAGCCAGCATAAGAAGCTATTTGGATAACCTACTTCCATAAGGATAGACTAGGGGTAAATAAACAAAAAGGGTAGCAAATTATAATTACACTAAATTCTATTAAAGGCACAGAAAATGTCAGCGCTATTGTAGACTGCAATACTGTGACCATCAACCATAGATTGATTGAGTGTAGGATTTTGAGTCTACTAGGTTGGTCCTGAAATACCATCTTCAATCTCTCCTACTTATATACAGAGAGAAGTTTAAGATTCACAGCACAATTGAAGAGAGATTAGGATTACCTTCAGCTCCCATATCAATATATGCAAGAACTCCACCCCACACTGTCAACATCTCACAGCATAGTGGAGCATCTGATGATTGCCAAGCCGACACTAACACACCATAGGCACCAACATTAATAGCTTACATTTCAGTTCTCTCTGGTTCACTTTTGGTGCTGTATATTCTGGGCGTTGTAGAAATAGTGACTAGTTGGCCCCTAGAATATCCAGCCTAGTTTTACTCACCCACTAATCTTTTGGTTGTCTGTTTACTCCCCCTGCCCAGCTAACTCTCTGACTGATATTTTCATAGTTTTCTGGACTGTCGAAGTGGTCTTAAATGGGTGGAATTATGTGCAGAGACAAACAGGATGGCACAGGATCTAGAATTTCATAACAAACCATTGCAGGGGACTTTGAAGTGAAGACGTAGGCAGAATCTGAGAGTTCTCTTAAAGTGTGAATAAGTTTCCCACCAAGAAGAGAGAGTTTACTTTTCCTATGTAACCTCAATGAGTATATCAGACTCCAACACAGCAAAAAATAACCATGCAACAGTGTTTTGCAAGATTCTAGGATCAGTTTAAAAGCAGGGAAGAAACGGGCATTTTTATGGATTAACATGAATCATTAAAATTCATTGAAAAAAAGATGAAGTTAGACTAATATCCTGAGTGAAATTCCTCATTGATGAATGTTGTTAGTAGTTCCAAATGCTGGCTACATGTTATTTAAATTCATTCATAAAAAACTCCTGGAGAATTTTAAAAACACCGCATATGCCCAGGCTGTTTACCAGACCATTAAAACAGTAGGTATTGGGAGGTATTCAGGAATCAGTGCATTAAAATTTGAATTGACAAATAACAATCATAAGATAGATAGATAGATAGATAGATAGATAGATAGATAGATAGATGATAGAGATTGACAGATGATTGATAGATGATAGATAAATAGAGAGCTAGAGATAGACAGACAGACAGACAGATAGATAGATAATGTATGTGTGTATATAGTACAACATAATGTTCTGACACATGTTTGTATTATGGGATGAATCAAAATAACAACATATCCATCACCCCCCTCCCCCCACACACATACACATAAGTAATTTTTAAAGTTCTGCAGGCGATTTTAATGTGCAGTCAAGCCTGAGAATCATGAAGATAGGTAAAGGTGGCAAACACTAAGGTCCTAATAGCCCTAGCTTCTGGTAACTGCACAGGTTACCAGTAGCAAATTTCATATGTTTTCCAAGGCTAGTGAAATTTGTGAAAATATAAATTAAAAAATCTTTAATATCTTCATAAAGCAATCAAGCTATTAAGAACAAGACCTTTGAGAGCATATGAAGGATAGTTATAACCAAGAGAATGCACTAATGATGGTGAAGCGGACAAAATGAACCGTTATCGAATAGAGTTCAGTACTGCACTCAAAGAGGACCACACCACGGCCAAGTGGTGTTCATTGCTGGGAGCTGAGTGGGGATGCAGCTACATGGCTCACTGTATTAATACATCAAAAGTTAAATACTCTAATTACGTAGGTGTTTAGGGACATTTGATAAAATTAGACATTAATACCAACTTTAAACAATTCTTAGTAAAATAAGACTAGAAAGATGTTTCCATGACACTATCTGATGCTACATTAAAATAATCATAAAACAAATGGTGCTGCTCATTCCATGTTCTGCACACACATCACAACTCCTTTAAGCTTTGAAATTATCCTGTGTGGTTGGTAGTCTCTATTTCGTCCTTGCTTTATAGGAAGGGTCAACACCTTTCCCGCGGTCAGACAGTAAGTAGTGAAGCTGAAATTCAAACCTAGAGACCCTGACTCTAGAAGTTTCCTTGCCTTTACTTATGGGCTTTGAATAGCCTACAAGTACCAGTCAAACAAAACAAAACAAAACAAATGAATTAAAGCCGTGTTGTGGTGGCATAGTGTTAACAAAATGCTGTAGAAAGGATATCACTCCCAGCGTGATGTATTTCAAGCTGCTAATGTAACACTGCTACTTATGAAGAGATAGATGTCAGGTCACCATTAAGTGATTTTCCCACCACAGAACAATGCAAAGACTCAGAGCACAGAGCTCAGAGGATGGTTCAGTGGGTAGAGAGCTGGCTGCACACGTGTGAGGAACCACCTGGGTTTGAATCTCTAGAAACCATGTGAAGTTGGGTGTGGCTACAATCCCAGGACTCTTGTAGTACTTTGTGAGACAGAGACAGGTGGATCCTTGGTTTGCTGCTGCACATCTGCAGACAGCACAGAGACCCTGCTTCAAACAAGATGGGGGAATGGGGGATGAGGACCAACAGCTGAGGTTGTCCTCTCACCTCCACAAATGTGCCATGACATGCGCACACCTCCCCGCATACACCGATATTGAACACACCTGTAAACACACATCATACACACACAGACGCGCATGTGCACCCATCATGCGTACAAACTGAAGGCATAGATGACAGAGAAATGTAGTGGACCAAACTATGGAGTGATGATTTTTGAATGTTTACTGTGTTTGTTTTTAAGCATAATTGATTTAGTTGTGAATCAAATTATCGGTTACTAATGACTATGTTTGATTGCCAGGTTTCAGAATTCTTGACAATCAAATACTTAGCTCCTTAGAGCTGATACATCTGGCTCCAGGTCAACACCACAATGAAAATGAACGAGAGCCGTTCTGCAAATGCTTTCCGGTGAGGAGTGTGCATTTCGTCCCTGCTTTTGTGGTTCTGCCTCAGTCTATACTGGGGATGCCAGAACGTCTGTCTAAAATTCGCCCAGAACAGGCAATAAATCTTTCTGATCCGCTATTCAGGGACACTGGTTCTTTTACACTATGACACATTCAAAATGGGACTCTCGGAGGACTCACGCCTTACCTCATTGTGCTGCGGTGACTGAAATTGTCGGTCACAGGATCACTGCAGCAGATAAGAGGGAGGACTCCATGACACCAGAAGCTGAGCTACCTCAGGGAGAACATCGGATGTTGGATCCACTCTGGAAGAAACAGCTTGTTAACACAGTCCGATCTGGTGGGGCATTTTCTCAATGGAGGCTCCTTCTCCCAGAATGATGCTAGCTTGTGTCAAGTTGACATAAAACTAGCCAGCACAACCTACTATTATTTTTCTAAATGGACATAGTATCAAACTGTCTTCCAGATTCATCTCTCTACTCATAGACTAGTGTAGCTGTCAGACCTCATCAGAGAAATTTCTTTGTACAGAGGTAGCTAACTTAGAAACTCACAACTGGTCAAAATGCCAGGAATAGGTGTCCATGGGGGCTCGGACACAAACAGGACATCTATCTATCTATCTATCTATCTATCTATCTATATATATATATATATATATATATCTCAACCCTCCTCAAGGCTCTGGAATCATCTTGGAAAAGAGAGCTTAAAAATTGTAAGAGCCAAAGTTCTGGGAAGACTGGAGAGAAATGATGTCACCCGGACACACGGGCCTGCTGCACTCACAGCAGCCATGGTTGTCTGTACTTAACCTGCAGGACATCAAGTCTATCAACATTCAAGCATGGAGGGGGAGGGTAATAAGTCCCTAACTGAGGTTTATTGGCAGTTGATGGCTTCTAGGGGAGAGAGAGGGTAAGAGAGAGGGGAGAGAGAGAGAGAGTCAGTCTCCTTTAAGAGTGTGGTCCTGGTAGGTCAACCCCACTCCAGAGTCTTGCCTCACACTAGGAAGTATATGGACATCACAAATTCGAGATGATAGGTTATTAACATTTTTTATAAAGGACAGAAAGTACAGGAAGTAGGGGGCTTGGAAAGCTCGGGGGATGGGGGGGGGGGAGTTGGAGGAGAATATGATCAAAATACATGGTATGAGAGTCTCAAAGAAGTAATAAAAATACATTCATTCCTTTAATGTAGAGACCATTTACCACTTGGGAAGTTCAAGGACTTGGATTTAAACTCTGGTTCTCCCACTTTACCAACTATGTGATTTAAGTTATTTAAGTTACCAGGTTTCAGTTTCCTCATTTCCAAAACAAAAACAATAACACTCCCAATATTATTGGGTTAGCGTGAGGACAAAATGAAGAATTCTTAGGAAATTCTTGAGACAGTGTTTGGCACAGGATGACGTGACAGAAACTTACTACTAAGTAGATGGATCCATTGAAAAATTTCATAAATTATCAGTTAAGAATCTTTATGCATGAAATTGTACATCCCAGCATTGTGTGTAGAGAGAAATTTAGGAACTATCGCATGGGAATTGTTACTTAGAAAAATGAATGAAATATTTTGTAGCTATTAAAACTATATTCATGAACCCATGATAAATATATAATTAAAGTGAAACAAAAAGCAAGGTGTAGATCAGTGTGTTTGGAATATTCATGGCTACATTTAATTAAAACGAAACTTCTTTGGCCTCAATAAAAGATTGCTTATAAAGAGTGGAGCTATGAGAGGGTTATTTATTTATTTCATTTTTGTGTGTGTGACAAGGTCTTGCTGAGTGGCTCGGATAGACCTGAACTCACCACTTCCTGCACCAGCACCCCACACACAACCACCTCCATGCTGGCATTGCAAACATGCAGCACTGTGCCTTCAAAGATCTATTTTTAAATACTCTTCTCTTTTGGAAACTCAGAATTCTTAGAACGTTAGTATGCATTTAATGTAAAAAAGATATTATGTGTAGTGACTTACAGTTAAATTCACGGCAGAGCTAACCAGAGTGCATCAAGTGTAACGACTCCTAGGCATACAAACTTTAGATAGCCATAAATGATATGATTTCTTTAAGTACTAAAATAAAAAGAAATAGATGTCTGGACAGTTGCAAAAAATTAGGAAACTCCGAGAGTTGAAGCATTGTAAATCATCACACAGAAGATGTTACAGATTTGAGGAATAGGAATTCTAGGAATTTCACCTGGCCATTGTGAAAAGGAATCACTGGACCCACAGATGGGTTGGTTATGGGATACTTTGAACCCTTTAAATGTTGGAATCAACATTTAAACAATTGTTGGGATTGCTCCTGGAATTAAGAGACACGGGTGCTGAGTTCTGACTAAGTCCCAGCAACAGCCTTTCTGGGCCTCAGCAAGGCTGAGATTTATGTTTAACCCTTTCTTAACTATGACTCAGACAAACCCAACAAGTTCCTTAAATATAATAATTTTAACAGGGTCAAACCCCTGCTTTGGGCTAGGTTATAGGCTCTGGGGCAGAACCCAACACTGTTATTCTGCTAAATGGACATGGTAATAAACTTTCCCTGTGTTCTTATCTTTATACCCATAGACCCATCCATCTCTCAGCCATCAGCAAGCCTTTGTGCAGCAGATGGTGATTGATACAGAGCCCCACCACTGATTATCTAGCAGAGAATAAGACACTGTGGCACACTCCGCTCTAAATGGGCCATCTATGTCTCACCCCTTCCTCCCAAGACTCAGGAATCACAGTGACACAGGCGGCAGAAATTGTTAAAGCCAGATGAGGTGGACATCTGCAACAAAACAGTGCTTGCAGGACGTGACAGCACTGTCCCGGATGTGACCTGACAGGAGCTATGACGGCGGCCGAGCCAGCCCAAACTGTCCACAAATAAAAACAATCCAACAAACCCAATCATAACTTCCTTCTGAGAATCACCCCCTCCAGGCTACTTAATGTGAAAGAACAGAAGACACAAAGAAAATCCCTCTTTACTAAAACATACTCAAACTCACAAACCCCTAAGAGGCACAGAGAAACAGAAGGAAAATGTGTCCTGTTAATACGCACAGAGAATTAGCCTCTAGATATAAAGGGTTTGGGTATTTGCTCAGAATGGGCTTAGAGGAAATCATGAAGGTTTTCAACAGGATAACAGCCAGAGCGAACGTTACACTGGTTCTTTTCTGTGGTCTCAGCATGACTGTGGTTCGTGTGAGTTCCAGCACCATTTGTGCCAACTTGAAATTGGGTACTGATTACCTAAGCCGAGAGAACACGTCACCATGTCTGAAAGCCTCTGAAAGAACTAAGCAGTTACCTGCTCAATGACACGGACAGAAGTAGGGAGATTCTCAATACACATTTGTTTGAGATATTGACTCAGTATCTATGGGTGAAAACCATAGATGGGTATTATAGATATGTGCCCAGAGCTCAGGGTTTGAACTTAGATAAACCAAGTCAAGTTGAGCATCTCTTCACTGAAATGCTTGACACAGAAGTGCTCTGAATTTCACAGTTTTCATACCTGTAGATGATGAAATAGCCTGAGGATGACCCCAAGTCCTAAAACAAAATTCACGTATATTCCATATATTCCCTATGCACATCTCCTGAAAGTGGTTTAATATGGTGTTTTAAATGATTCTGTGTGCTTTGAGCCACCATAAAGCAAAGGGCTAACTTTCTCAGTCACTCATGACAGCAGCTCTGAGAAGGTGTAGCCAGGCTGAAGGGGGCTGGAAGGGTCTTCTCTCCCCTCGGGGATACTGAATACATTGTGATCTGTACCTGAGTTTTGAGGCAACTGGTTACCTGAAGTCAAGTGATTGATACTGACCCTGAGCAAGTTTGGACTTTCAGCATTTTGTATCTTGTGTGTTCAGACTGTGGATGTTCAAAACATGCTTACATCTCAGTTTTGCTACTTGCTAAGAGCACCCTGCTAAGAGCATTTTCACGTGTGGGTTGGTGTAAGATGGACCGATAACAGAAATACTAAAATCAGTGTAAGTAATGGACGGTGGTTATCTAATGCATGCTCATAGCTGCTCCCCACCATTGCCTTTCCCTTTTTTTCTTTGAACCATATATGTTGAAAGAGATCTTTTAAGATTTTGATCTCAATAGTTTGTTTAAAGGCCAGTTTTCTAGGTCAGAAGGTTCTTAAATAGCTGTCATGTTGCTTGTAGTTCTTTATACAGAGGGGGCATCAGTTTGAGAGTGAGTAAAATAGGGGGACACAGGAGGTGTTGGACGAAGGAAGGGGAGGGGAGAAGTGATGTAATTATATTTTAATTAAAGCAAATTTAATAAAAAAGAGAAAAAAAAAACCTTGCCACGTGCCTAACTCCCATTCTATTTCTTTTTAATTCCGTTAATTCTGTAGATCTTAGAGAAAATGGAAAGGCTGAATCTTTGCATTATATTCATTGTAATATATTCATAAGCCTCCATAACACACTTGAACAACTTTTCTCAAATGAGCAAGAAAGGAAAATGCATAGACAATCAGGAAATCTATTGATTGAGAAGAAAGCACTGATGGAGAAGAAGAGGAATAAGTTATGAGACAGATAAAAAGGGGAAGGCAGATGTGTGAAAACACGTGATGGAATCGAATACAGAAATGAGTGAGCATGTTAGGAAAAGGGGAAACAAGACACGATTGCAAAAACAGAACCATTGCCACGACGGTTTCTGCAAGAGTCCACAGTTTGCATTCAGTTCTGAGTATGCTCCTCACAGGCAAGGCGCGTGTGTGTAGACTTATGGATGGGGAATGGAGCCCGGAAAAGAGAAAATGTGCTGACTTGTCAGGTGGCCTCAGGGAAGAAGAGGCAAAACTAACTTTTGAGAGTCCTCAAATATCTCTCCACAGAGCTACTTGATAATAAATTATTTAAATGGAAAAAGATAGAGAGGTAGGACAATGCCCTTTCTGCTACTGCTGTGGAAAGACGACGGGGAAACGGTGCAAAGTCAAGATGATGAGGGACACAGGAGGCAGGAAGCTAGAATAATAGAAATAAAGAGTCTAGAGAAAATGCGTAGCCAAATAGACAGACTAAGAAGTCTGCATAAGTATAATGGGACTTTTTGATGGTTTGATGCAGTCAATTCCTGAACCAGATGTTTGGAAGGACCCACTGCAGCCCTCTGGCTGAGAACACAGGTCTTTTCATGTTCTCTCCACGTAGGTAGGTCAATTCAAAAGGAGACTCATCCTGGCAGTAACACACAGTCCATCTTTCTCTCACCAGAGCCAGGGCAGGTGGGTAGACAGAGCCCCAGACGACAACACAAAGGAAGACACAGAGGAGGAAGCATGTAAGCAGACAGAGTTGGGATAGCAGAGACAAAACCGGATGTCTACGGGAGAAACAGCAAGTGCGGGGATTTTGGAGTCAAGGTCTGTCACCCCTCCTCTGTGGCCACTGTGTGCAGAGTGCAGGTGTGACCTGAGTGAAGGGTTAGGAAGCACTCACCTCTGGGATACCCAGAGAGCCAGGGTCAGCTTTCACACGGAACGAAACGTTCACTAACCTGTTCCATGAGCTGAGACACATGCTGGAGAAGTCATTGGTTGAGCTGATCTTACACGCAGAGCAAAGGTGCAGTGAGTTCTGTTAATGCAAACCCACAGGAGATTTATAGGATCATGAGCTGCAGGAATTACACGCACACGTGCAGACACAGGCAGGTAGTAGGGCAGCCAATGGGCTTTCAGTATCAAGGAGGAAGGAGCTGCTTTTCACTGCTCACCAATGGGAATCTGATCATAACTGACAAGTAATCTATTCTTGGTGTGTGTCTTAACTGGCTGGCATTCAGGAGCCCAGCTACACTCCTAGAATTCCCAAGGAGAGTTGCTCACTGACAAAATGCCCTGGAATTTCTGTTTGAGAGTTTTGGGTTTTTTTTTTTTTTTTTTTTTTTTTGCTTGCATCTTTATTTTTCTATTCTTTAAGAATTTCCTACATGTACACAATGAAATATCACCATTCCCTCCCCCATTTCCTCCTAGCCCCTCTAACAGATCCTCTCTCAACTTCATGCCTTCTTCTTTTGCTTTGGTAACCCACTGAGTTCAACTGGTGCTGCCCATACGTGCATGCGTGGGGTCATCCCCTGGAGCATGGAACCAGTGGCCACACCCTCACAGAAGAAGAATTCTCCCTGCCCCTGCAACGATCAGCTGCCAGTAGATGCTTGGTATGGAGTGAGGACTGGAGAGCACCCTCTGTATCTCTGCCAGAACTTCAGATGGCTTGCTGTCACACAGACAACCACATCCGTGCATTACAGTAGATGCGTTGAGTGTAAGAGTCATGCCACGCCCAGAAGACAGCATTCTCCACATAATTCCTCTTACATTCTTTCTACTTCCCCTTTCTCCGTGTTCATCGACTCTTGGATGGCTAATCAAGATGTTCCATTTAGAGATGCACATTCACATTCTCTTATTCTTAGTACCTTGATTGGTTATTTGTAGCTGTGTTGACTGCTGCCCACTGCAAAAAACCAAGCTTCTCTGATAAAGGTTGAGGTCATTCCAGGGGTTTGGATATAAGCCGTAAATATTTAGAAGACAAGTTGACAGCATGACCATTGGGCAAAATAGCAACAGCATTCTCTACGCTATGGCCCATGACCTCCCCAGCCATGGACTGTTGACCAAGATTACGGCACTAGACATGAAATCCTCTCTTTTGGAGTGGTCCCCAAATGCTTGTGGAAATCGGTTAGTTACCCCGTAACAGTCACGCCACCATTGTATCAGTGGCCACACCTTGCCTGGTGGGTCAGTATTGTTGCATGCAGGGTGCACTTGTGGGTAATACCACTTATGTCTTGTGTCTGCCAGCTGCCAGCCTAGCACCTTTGGGCAGTATGAGATCTAGATGGCAAGAACTTTCTTGGTTGGTTTGTGATTGGTGTTTCTATGTCATACTCCCAAAGAGTGTGGTTTCTTCAGCAATAGGAGCTGTGGGATGGTCCTTCTATACACCATGAATATGTATTTCTCTCATTGGTTGATAATAAAGTTGTTTTGGCCTATGGCAGGACAGGATAAGGTTAGGACTAGGACTCAGAGGAAGGGCGGGATCAGGACAGCCACCAAGAGCTGCCTAAGAAGCAGGGTGCTGAGGACCAGTAAGCCACAGACCACATGGCAATAACTAGATTGGTAGGAATGGGTTAATTTAAATATAAGAGCTAGTTAATAATAACTCTAGCCATTGACCAAGCACTTATAAGTAATATTAAGCCTCCGAGTCAATTATTTAGGAAGCAGCTACTGGGTTTTTGAGAGTTGCTGGTGGGACAGAAACTTCTGCTTACAAACAGGATCTTACTACGTAGTTATGGTGGGTAACTAAGAGCAATGGCGATAGCCTGTGTTGCTTTAGAGACTTCCTGACCATAGGCAGAGGTGGTGATTTAGACTTCCCCCTTTTAACTGTCTTCAGTGTGTCCCATCGATTTGGAGGGTGTGCTTCATTTTCATTCAATTCTGCAGTGAATTCAAAATTCTAGGAATTTTTAAAATGTCCTTTTTAATTTCTTCAGCAACTCATTCATTGCTCAACAGTTAGTTAATTTCCATGGATTTGTGGTTTCTTTTTCTGTTGATATCTAGCCTTATTCAATTGTGATCAGTTAGAATACGGAAAATTCTTTAAATTTTCCTATATTTATTGAGAGTTGCTTTGTGTCCTAATATGTGATGAATTTGGGGGGAAAGTCCCATGAGTCATTGAGGAGACTATGTATTATGTGGTGTTTGGGTTGAGTATCCTGTAGATGTCTATTGAATCCATTTGATTTCTGGTGTCGTTTATATTATATTTTTATTATATTTATTTACTTTGTGTGTGCATGTGTACGTGTGGGTGTGTACATCCCACTACACGTGGAAGGAGGTCAGAAGACAACTTACAGGAGTTGTTTCTCTCCATCATGTGGATCCCAGAGATTGACCTCAGGTGGGCCAAGCTTCCCACAAATGCTTCCAGTGTCATTTAACGCTGATGTTTCTGTCTATTTGTTTTGTCTGGATGACCCATCTATTGGCGAGAGTGGGGTACTGAGGTACCCACTAGTGCTGCATTGGGATTAATCTGTGGCTTCACATTAAGAAGTGTTTGATTCATGAAGTTGGATGCAGCAGTGTGTTTGCTGTGTGCTCCTAATTGTAACCCCCTCCCTTGATGAGTATGATGTCATCTTTTCTGTCTTCTAAGTAGTTCCGATTTGGTTTGTCAGGCATTGGAATAGCTAGCCCTACTTTTTTTCCTTCTTCTATTAGCTTGGAATACCTTTCCCCATCCTTTACCCTATGTTGGTACCTATTTTGAATGGTGAAGTGTCTTTCTCGGAGGCAGCAAAAAATCTGGATCCTGTTTTCTAATAGAATCTGGTAGTCTATGTCTTTTTATTGGGGAATTAGGACTATAAATATTATGAGTTTTATTACTGAAAATTTTTATTAATTCTTGTTGTTTTGTTGATTTTTTTTGGTGGTGTTTTCTTAGACTTCTTTTTGTTAACTGTCCTGTTAATTGCTTATTTTTCTTGTGAGACCTCTTGGGGATGTTTCTTTCTCTATTCTGAAGTATTTCTTCCTCTGTATATAGCTGGCTTGCTGACCATCTATTCCTTTAGTCTGTTATTATTATTGATAGTTTTTTGTTGCTAGAGTTTTCCTGCCTGGCCCACGGTCAGGACAAACCTCTTTCACCTGCCAGTCCCACAGCCGCTCAGACCCAACCAAGTAAACACAGAGACTTATATTGCTTTCAAACTGTATGGCCGTGGCAGGCTTCTTGCTAACTGTTCTTATATCTTAAATTAATCCATTTTTATAATTCTGTTCCTTGCCACATGGCTCGTGGCTTACCGGCATCTTTACAGGCTGCTTGTCCTGGCGGTGGCTGGCAGCGTCTGGCAGCGTCTGCTTCCACCTTCCTGCTCTTTTTATTCTCTCTGTTAGTCCCGCCTATACTTCCTGCCTAGCCACTGGCCAATCAGTGTTTTATTGGCAACACATTTGACATACAGAACATCCCACAGCACTTCCCCCCTTTTTTTTTTTTTCAAAAAGGAAGGTTTTAACCTTAAAGTAAATTACATATAATTTGGGAATTTGGGCGTAGCTTCTCTTACTGCTTCCTGCTGGAGGGGGGCGCTGTATCTTATGGGGTCACAAAGAAAATTTTAGGATCTTGGAGTAGTCCATGAGGGTGTATCGTCTGAGCCAGTTGCCTTGAAACTGTTCTGGATGTTGGATC
>CABHPR010129880.1:0-47156 GCA_902168415.1 Peromyscus melanophrys | reverse complement strand
AAGAAGAAGAAGAAGAAGAAGAAGAAGAAGAAGAAGAAGAAGAAGAACAACAACAACAACAACAACAACAACAACAACAACAACAACAACAACTTGCTGCAGAACTGAGAGTGAAATGTCCCAGAGCCCCTTGGAGCTCAGTTAGTCAGGGTTTCAGAAACACACAAGTGCATTTCGTTTTCATGGCAGCTCCTAGGCCTTTGGCTGTGTCAAGATGAAGCTGAGTATCTCCCTCCAAGCCATCAGCTCTCAGAAACTCATTAAAGTGGGCAATGTCCATAAGCTCCATATTTTCCATGAGAAGTAAATGGCCCCAGAAGTAGCTGCTGATACTCTGCATAAAGAACGGAAGGGTTATGTGGTTCAATCAGTGGTGGGAATCACAAGGTTTTCACATGAAGCAAGGTGTCTTGACCCTGGCAGAATATATCTGCTGTTCAGTGAGGGACATTCTTGCTATAAACCAAGGAGCACTGGACAGAGGAAGCGAAGTCTTTTCAAAGATGCATTGTGGATGCCAATCTGAGTGTCCTCAACTTGATTATTGTAGAAAAAGAAAAGAATAAAAAGGAGAAAATTATATTCCTAGACTGACAAGTATTAATGTATCTCTTTGGCTGGGGCTCAAAAGAGCTAGCAGAACCTGAAAGCTTTTCAATCTCTCTAAGTAGATGATGTTCACCAATAAGATTTCAGAAAACCCTTAAAGAAGGTAGGAAGCTCAGAACCAAAGCAGCCAAGATTCAGTGTCTTGTTACTCCGTGTGTCCTGCAACACAAACATCAACCTATTGCTCTGAGGAAACAATATACTAAGAACAATAAAGAGGAGGCTGCAGAATATGCTAAACTTTGGGCCAAGAGAATGAAGGAAGCCAAAGAAAACCAACAGAAACAGACTGCCAAGGGACATAGACTGTCCTCGCTGGGAACTTCAAGTCTGAGTCAGGTCAAAAATAAGCCTTTAAGAGCAACAAATAGCCTGGCGGTGGCGGTGGCAGTAGCACATGCCTTTAATCCCCGCACTTAGGAGGCAGAGACAGGCAGATCTCTGTGAGTTTGAGGCCAGCCTGGTCTACAAATCAAGTTCCAGGACAACCAAGACTGTTACACAGAGAAACTCTCAAAAAAAGAGTACCAAATAAATAATCAGATCTTGAAAACAAACAACACTCAATAGGTACTGTGTATGCAAATGAAGGCCTAACAGGGAAGGATGGCTTAAGCTACACAAGTCTGTCCATACAATGGAGCATCATTGACCTTAACAAGAATAGGGTGGTACAGGCCCACTATCTCAACACTCACAGCACCAGGAAGGCTGAGGCAGGGGGAGCCTGGAGGGGGGACAACACGGGTGTGCCTTGGGGAGATTATGATGGTCATAAAGCGACCAAGGCTCTTCCATAGGAAAGTCCATACCTGATCATGCAGTGTTCTGTTCTCTGCCAGTTTGAAGTCCACTAACTGTTTGTGAGGGTCAGTCCTGACTGTCCACTTGATTGGCTTGAGGAACTCCTAAGAGACGATGAGGAAAGCATACCTTTGGGTGTGTCTGGAGAAGAGAAGATCCACCCTGAGTGTGGGCGGCACTGACCCATAGGCTGGGGGTCCAGACAATAAAACAGGGAAAGGGGGAAAGCCAGCCAACACCATGTGCACCAGGTTAGCCTAGACCTCAGAGACCCACCTGCTTCTGCAACCCTAGCGCTCGGATTAAAGGCATCAAAGTCTGGCTCCTCCCTGCCAGCCTTCGGTACTCTTAATAACTAATATTCCCCATGAGATTGGCACTTAGAAAGACCTTAATCGAGGGACATAAAAAGACATTAGAATTCAAATGTTGACCAGACCTCCCTCCTTTTCTTTTCCTCTAGATGAAGTAAACAGTCAATAAATGCATTTATATCTGTCCACTATTATTTGTAATAATCTTAAATCATCAGCCTACTTACTGTTTAAAGGCATCCTGGGTATTTTAAAAGGGAATGGCTCCTATTTAGAAAGCAAACAGTACCTTCCCAGTCTATCCAGAAAAGTGTGTTTGTGTAAAAACTATTACTTTAAAGATTTAGGTCTGCAAGAATAGCTTTCCTGTGTTTATCTGTTTTTAGAAGCTTCACCTGAAAATCCAATCAATGGCATTTGGCAGGCAGTAGGTTTCACTTTGGTCCAATAAATTTGTTACAAGTAATAGTTCATTAGACCTAAGAGGATCTTAACTTCACTTAATTTTGTTCTTGAGTTTTTAACACTTTGCTAAATTAAGAGTTCTTTCCAGAAATCTGTGTTCTTTCCCTAAGCCTGCCCAAATGTCATACCACAAACTGCTTCAGACAATGTGTTTAGTGTCTCAGAGCTCTAGAGACTAGAAGTCCCAAGTCAAGGTGCTGGCAGGGCCATACTCTCCTGGAAACACACAGTAGGAATCTTTTCTTGGTTCCTCTGACCTAAACACTGCCTACAAAGGGTGCCTTGTGGATACCTGGCTCCCAGTCACAGTCCTCATGTGGCATTGGGCCCTCTGCCTTTTTCTGATCCTTGTCCCTGTGCTATATTTGTTACGTGGATGAACTGCAGTTGAGAGATTTTTTTCTATTTAATTTTATTTTATATGTGTTTACACCACTGGAACTAGTGGGCGCTGGGAATTGAACCTAGATCCTCTGCAGGAACAACACACTCTTAACTGCTGATCTGTCTCTCCAGGCAGAGGGAGTTGGATTTTAAAAGTATAAAACCTCAGTGCACCAGGGATTGCTCCTCAGCAGCTATCCATCACCCTGTAGGAGCCACTGTTCCAGTCAGCCACTCACTCCCTCCTCCAGACACGACTCAGAATCCCTCTCATACTCTCAAAGCTGAGACTTCTCGATGTTGGCCACTTAGAGCCTCTGATGATTAATGTCAAGTTGACAGGATCCAGAAGCACCTAGAAAACCATCCTCTGGGCATATCTGTGAGGAGCTTCTAAATGAAGTAAAGACTTAGGAAGACCCACCCTAAATGTGGGTGGCCCTCTTCCATGAGCTGGGAGCCTGGTTTAAATAGAAAGAATAGTGCAGGCTGAGTATCAACATTTATCCCTCTGTGCTTCCCAATTGCAGACATGATGGGACCAGCCGCCTCACACTCCCAACACCATGACTTCCCTGCCACAATGAACTCAACTCATGAACCAAAGTAAACCCTTCCTTTACGTTGATGTCCTAGTTTAGCTGTCAACTTGACACAGTCTGGAGCTATCTGAGAAGAGAGTCTCAGTTGAGGGACTGCCCAGATCAGATAAGCCTTTGGGCATGTCTTAGGGGAGGAAATTATTTTGTTAATTGATACAGGAGAGCCCAGCCCACTGTGAGCCGTACCACTCCCTGGGCAGGTGATCCTGAGCTGGAGAAAGATGAGCTTGAGTGAGCCAGCAAGCAGTGTTCCGCCATGGTTTCTGCTTCTGGTTCATGCATGAGTTCCTATCCGGACTTCTCTCAACGGCGGGCTATGGCCCATAAGTGGGAGTAAGCTGCTTCCTCCCCCTGAGTTGCCTCTAGTCAGGGTGTTTTCTCACAGCAATATAATGAAACAAGAACAGTAGCTTTTGTTAAGCATTGCATCACAGCTACGAGACAAGGAAAACTAAGAGCAAGAGATGTAGTCTCCAATGACCTCTGACCATCAGTTGCAGTCACAGTTCTCAGAACCCCAACCCTATGGGAGCGTCCGGTGTCTGCAGATGCCTGGAAAGCAGAAGCCAAAGGAATGCCAGCTAGAGACATCAAAGTCAGCCATGGCCAAAACACATGGTACTAACTTCCCTGCAGTCTAGCTCTGTTATTTTCAAACCTCTGTTCCCTTCCTAGGCAAGATGATAAACATGATATTTCAAAACTGGTTTCTTCAATACCTCGTACATAGGTGTTCTGGCACAAGACGTATTGATCTGAGTCTTAAAGGGTCGTGTATTGGGCAGAGGAGGTGGGTCTCACTTTTGAGACCAGAGACTACTGCCAGATGTATGTGGGATTGGGCCAGATGTTCCACACCACCCAGAACGCAGCCTGCCTGAAGAGCACCTGCCTCTCCAGGGTCAGCTTCCATATTGTACAGTGAGAAAGTCTGATGGTGTGGCTCACTACCATCCATCAATGGAGGCACAAACCATGTAGCCTCATGCATCTGTCTGCTTTGTGTGAATACCAGGCTTTCATTGGAGGAGTTCTGCTCTCCCCTATATACAGGGCACAGTCCATATCATTCCACCCCACTCTCCCCACCACACCCCATCCCACCCCACCCCAAGTGTGCCTGCTTATCCCATACATACAGTCCATAACATTTAGTACAGGGGAAGACTCACAGAGGCCCCTGCCCATTAAAAGGTAACAGACATCAGAAGCTGCAGGGATTTCACTCAAGCTGACTGACTTACTGGGCACACACACAGTGCTGTCTATCACTGGCCCACTGTTAAGAATACACAGGGAGGGGCTGGAGGGGTGGCCAAGTGGTCTAGAACACCGGCTGCTCTTACAGAGTCTCTATCTGGGCTTGTCTCCTAACACTGATGGAGTGGCCCACAACCACCTGTAACTCCAGTTCCAAGGGATATAACACTCTCTTGTGATCTCTGTAGTCACCTGGGACACATGTGTTGCACATACATGCATATAGACAAAACACACATACACACACACCAAGATGTAAAATTTTAAAGCAAAAAATAATGTGACATATAGTCACAAATATTCTAAAAGTCAGTCCTTACAACTTCAGCATCTCTTTGTAACCTTGATGTCGCCAATATGTCAACCTATATTCCCTCTCATATACTGAGATTATATATTTATATATATACTGAGATTTCCCCACCCAACTCTAAGGTATTTTGTGTGTGTGTGTGTGTGTGTGTGTGTGTGTGTGTGTGTGTGTGTGTGTCTCATTTTGTACAAATACACAATGGTTGGAAAAGAGCAACTTTCTTCAGGTCACTGTTTTTGTTTTTGCTTGAGTTTTGTTTTGTGTTTTTTGCATATGTGTTTGGTGTTCTTGCATGTGTGTATGAATGTTCAAATGTGTGCAAGGGAGTGCATGTGTGTATGGAGGTGAAGGTTGATCCTGGGCATCTTTCTCAATTGCTCTCCACCTTGTAGACTGAGGCAGGATCTTTCACTGAATCCGGAACTCACCATTTCCACACTCTGGCAAGCCTGCTTGCTGTGGGAATTGCCTGTCTCTGCCTCCCATTGCTGGTATTTCAGGTGGTACCACACCCTCCCAGATTTCATGTAAGTTCTGGGGGGCTGGATTCTGCCCTTATACTTGAACAAGGATTCCAACTCACACTGCACGGCCATGGCTGGGGAAAATTCTAGTTGTACGATATTGATTTTCATATTTTGAGGATAAACTCCTCAGGGACACAGACAAGGAAACACATCTGACAGTCATGAGGTGTACAGGGTCCCAGGGTGGGATTCCTCTCCTCACTGGGGTTTTTCCATGTGGAAGAAAACTGTCACCTAAACATGGATTTGGGGCTGGTCGGAGGCCAGTGAGAACTGTTCTCACAGCATCGTAGACATCACAGATGGAAAATGTGCCTCAGTCATCCCATCCAGTCCCGGGAAGGGCATTCTCTAACGATTCCACACACAGCCACAGAGTCAGTGCATCCACCCTGTCCCAGGGGAGATCTTGGAGTCAAACAGCTCCCCAAGTTGTAAATTTCCTTTCACTCTTTTCTTGTTACATTTCAAGAAGGTTATTTTTAATGAAAATAAAAAGAAACAAGTTAAAAAGAAATTGTTCCTGCTTTTGGCCTTGTTGTAGGGCACTACAGCCCTCATCACCATCAGTGCAGATGTGACCACTTGCCAAGAGAACCCCCACCCCCCCAAGATGGGGCTTGTGGACTGTTGACGTTCTATGTATCACAGAAGGAAGGGATGGGGAGCACTCACTCCTCCCACACTCCAGACTACTTGTATGCAGTTCCGTCCTAACTGCCTGTAGCCTTTCCATGGCATTAGAGTTAATAAAGTGTAGACGGTTAACGAAAGCCGGTAGACCCCATCTATCCAACTCTGGGAAGTCCTTATGCACACTGAGGCAAGTCTGTCCAGTGCTGTGTGGCCGCTGTCACTCGAGCTAGTGACGCCTCACCCAGCTCTGTAAGCAAGGCCAGTGAACTCATTGGCTCCCCAAGTTGGACTTCATGAAAACAGCACTTCGGTTTGTCATGGGCACCCTCTAAGTAGGGGGCTGCACATTTCTTTATGTCTCACCAGGGAAAGGGACCCTGAACTGAGCCTAAAGATAAGTTTCCTATATAGTTAAGATCAACATTCAGTTCCTGGAACTTCTCTGAATGAGTTACATTGTCTTCAGATACTAATAGCCAGAGTGAACACATTTTCATAGAAATCCCTAGAATCACACTCCGTTTTGTTGAGGTGATGCATGGGACTTCCCGTTTGCAGGGGATTTTCATCTCCTCCTGGCAACATGCCATAACAGACTTCTTCCCCTCAGGCCTTCTTAAAACCTTGCTTCATGTGATCTTTATCATTCTATGGAGCCAAAGGATGATCACCAGGGGAATAAATTTCTGTGAGGTGTGTCCTCCATGTCTGTGGCTTCTGTAACCCCACACACCACAGGACTCAATGCTGGGCTCTGCAATGCCCCCTCTATTGCAGTTCTTGGAAACTGTCCACCTAGCTAGTCTCTTATGATTCTTATGACTCTTTTGTCTGGTTCCCAATCAGATAGCGTAGATACCTCTTTTTACACAAAATAATTGTGTAAAAATCCCCCACCATACGTCCTCAGAAGTAATCTTGGGTTCTCCAAAAGGTAGCCTTTGTATACGTATTAAAAGAACTAGACTGAAGTTACTGATGTGTGAGTTTGTGGATGCATATGATTCTGGTAGTAGGACCCTTTCCCATTCCTAGGGGACCTCATCCCCACAGTCAGCCACCATCTCTGCCCCGAACACTTGAAAAAACAAGGCTATGGCTCCCAGCTGTTGGCTCAGTCTCAGCAGATGAACCGAGGAGACTCAAGGATCAGGTTACCAGGGGCCAGCCCGTTGGCACCATCCTTCCCTAGCTACCAGGGATGTGTCCACTGACCTGGGGAGTTTCTCCTATCAGGAGCAAAGCTCGTGAAAAGTTAAGGACTGGGTGGTGCGTGTGTGCGTGTGTGGGATGGTCCAAATTCTCCTGAGAAAACAGAGCAACTACTACTCATAGCTTCTTTGAAAGGATGGACCAAACTGGGTATGGTGGCACATGCCTTCGATCTCAGCACTTACGAAGCACAGAAACTGGTTTGCATAACAAAATCCTAACCAAAGAAACAACTAAAAGAGACTAGAAAAGAAAGAACTGACTGGGTAGGAGCAGCAACACTCTTCCCACAGAGGCGCCCACCAGAGGGGAGGGCTCATTGCTGTGAATATGGTGGCAAGGCTCGCAGGGTCCGCTGTTTCTCTGCTTTGTATTATTTTCATCGTTGTGTTCAAGCTATTGTTTCCGGACGTGGATCCAGAGCTATTCAAAAACTTAACTGGCGGCTTTTCTTCTCCTGGCCACTAGGTGGTGCCAAATCCCCGGTTGGTGTCCCACTTCAACTGGGAAACTAGAAAACGAAGCCCAAATGTAGAACAGAATTACAAAATGAACAGGGTGGAGGAGGCAAATGTCCTGAACCCCAAAGTTGGACTTGGAGTAGTCCCAAAAAGAATCCCCAGTGGAAGCTCTGGCAGCCAGGGCAGCCCCTCGTTCATGGAGCTGCCTGGTGCTACCCACCACCCTGACCCTTCTCTCCAGCTCCCTTGCTTGCAATCTTTCTCTTTCTCTTTGTGCGATTGGCTGCTCTCCCCCTCAGGAAGTGAGAGCTGTTTACTGCTTCTGCATCCACAAAGAGGCCTTTCCCCAGAGATGGCCAAAAGTGGCTCATTCACCCTGTTTACTAGGGCTGGCTGTAAATCCTTCAGTACCAGCTGGTCCTCTGGGTAGGGGCGGGTCAGTTCATTCATCGTTCTGGGGAAACTGACTTTCTGTGCACGATCCGGTGAATTCTGACTGGGGGCAACAGTATGGGCAGCAGGGCAGGCCTGGGCTCTGAGGGATCTGTCACAGAACAGGCCTGTAACTGGCATCATCAGGCTGCTGCCATCCCAGGACAAACAGAAAGCCCAGGCATAAGGGAAAGGAACAGCAAGGCCTGATTCCCTGGGAGCTATTATGGTCTGCTTGTGAGATAGTAAGCTCGTGCTTCCCACCTGCCTGAAAGCACAGGGCTGAGCGATCCTCTGAGGTGAAAGACAGCACCTACCTAAGCGTAAACAAAGACGGGGTAGGCAGGTGGGAGCCTTTTCCTCACCCAACATAAAAGGCCTGACCAACATTCCTACGACAGGCAGATGACAGATGGCAAGACACAAGTATAATAAATTTACTTAATGACAGATTTACGGACGCCGGAGCCATAGAGAACGAAGCCCCAAAGACCGTAGGGAAATCCCCTGGGTTTATGTTACATTTTGATGAGGGATGGACAGCCACATTGGAATGTGACTGAGTCGAGGTCAGATGGAGGGAACTCACAAGACCTACACAACATTCCCTCCTTCTGCACACCTAGGAGATGGGACACTTGCAGGTTCTGGGCTCCTTTGGGAGAAAGGAAAGCTGGTTTCTAGAACTTTCGGGGAGAGTGGCAGGTCAGGTGACAGGCGACACATCAGAAAGGCCTGACCTCATTGTTTTGAGAGTCTCTCCTGGGTCACCCTGGCCATCCTGCTAACTCAGCTCATGCCCAGGGAAATCCCACCATGTGGACTTTCCATCCAGGGAAATCTCACCAGGTGCTGAGTGCAGAGTTGAAAGGCCCCTTCCTCCAGGAGCCCCTTCTGTAAGGTGAGTGACATCTGCTGCATTCTAGTCAGCTCAGCTATTGTCACAAAGTGCCAGATGGGCATTTCCACTACAGACAGCTATACCTTACAGCTCCAAGACCAAGGTGAGGTAACTCCATAGATGCCAGCCTGCAGGGCGCAGAGCTCTGCAGCCCCCTTACTCCTTGTCTTAGTTAAGTGATAACTACGGTTTGTGTCAAGTTGGCATTGAATAAGCCAGCATGACTGACCCCTTGACAACTCGACACACCAACATATCACTGCTAAACCATAACCTTTCCTTTCTTGTTCATCCCCAAGGCTACACATCAATACAAACATCACAATATAAAACATTTAATAAACTTTAAAAGTACCAGTCTTAATTCAAAACCTTTAAAATTCAGTCTACTTAAAAATCCAAAGTCTTCGAGGCCAGCCTGGGCTACCAAGTGAGTTCCACGAAAGGCACAAAGCTACACAGAGTAACCTTGTCTCGAAAAACCAAAAAAAAAAAAAAAAAAAAAAAAAATCCAAAGTCTTTTTTAAAGCCTAAAATCTCTTAAAATTCAGTCTCTCATCTCTGCGCTCCTGTAAAATCAAAAGTAAATTAAATACTTTCTTACTTCAAGAGGGAAGAACCAGGGCACAGTCACAATCAGATCAAAGCAAAACCAAACTCCCAACTGTGTAAGCAACTCAATGTCTAATGCCTAGGATTCACTTACTGTCTTCCGGACTCCTCCAAAGGGCCTGGGTCATTCTCCGGCTCTGCCCTCCACAGCACACACAGCTTGTCTTCCAAGCTCTGGGAGGCTCCATTCCACAGTTGCTGCTCCTCTTGATGATCATTCACGGCACTGGCATCTCCAAAATGCTGGGGTCTTCTGCTGCAACTGAACTGCATTTTCACCCATGGCCTCTCCTGGGTTCTCACAGTGCCAAAGCCTCAGCTGTTGTCCATGACCCTTCATGATTTCAAAACCAGTACCACCTGGGTGGCTCTCACACAACGATGTTCGGCTGCCAGCATTAGGTACAACCTTAGCCACCTCTGGCATTCAGCTTTCATGTGCTGACTCATGAAATACTTCCCAGAAGATTTTGCCTCAAGATGCTGGTCTCTTCTTCATCACTGCTAATTTCTCAGCTCCAGCTAAGCAGCATCAATTGTCCCAGTAAAGCAAAGGTTGCACTTGGATGGTGCCGGTCTCTTGTTAATCACAGCTGACTCTTCAGCCACAGATGACCAGACTCCACAGATTTCTCACACAAATGGCCCAGTAGAGTCTTTACTTCCTTCTGAAACTTCCCAGGCCAGGCCTTCATCTTTTGTACTGCTCTCAACATTATTATCTTCTAAGGTCCTACAGAACAGCTCACTGAGCTCTCAACACTCAATGGCTTTTCTAGCTCTGAAGTTCCAAAGCCCTTCCACAATGGTCCCCAAACTGACATGATTCAGGTCTGTCAGCAATACCCCACTATCCTGGTACCAACCTCTGTCTTAGGGTTGCTCTTACTGTGATGAAACACCATGGCCACGAGCTAATAGGGAGGGAAAGGGTTTATTTTCCTTACACTTACTTCCACATTACTGTTCATCATTGAGGACAGGAGGAATACCCATGGAGAAGGAACCTGGAGGCAGGACCCAGTGCAGAGGCCACGGAGGAGTGCTGCTTACTGGCTGTTCCTCATGGCGTCCTCACCCTGCTTTATTATAGCAGCCAGGACCACCAGCCCAGGGGCAACCCCACACACCATGGGCTGGGCCCTCCTGAATCAGTCACTAATTAAGAAAATGCCCTACAGGCTTGTGTACAGCCCGATGTTATGGAGGCATTTTCTCAATCGAGGCTCCCTCCTGTCTGATAACTAGACCAGTGGTTCTCAACCTGTGCTATGTATGGGTCAAGACCCCTTTGGAGTCACATATCAGATATCCTATATATCAGATATTTGCATTATGATTCATAACAGTAGCAAAATTACAGTTATGAAGTAGCAACATAATAATCATATGGTTGGGGGTCCCCACAGCATAAGGAACTGTATTAAAGGGTCGCAGTATTAGGAAGGTTGAGGACCACTGCTCCTAGACTCACTGACCCTGTTTAATTCCCAAACACATCTTCAAACATCACCAGATTGGGAGCTAGGACTTCAATATGGGAGTTCTAGGGTGGACAAGAGTTTGATCTGTGAGACTTCATCATTAGATTGAGAAGCACTGATAATGAAGGGGAGCTCTGCTGAGCTTGGGAGGGGTGACAAGAAGCCGTGGTGGGGAATGAGTCTTGAGATGGGTTTTGAGAGATGGATAGGAGTGGGAAGTGCATTAAAAGAAAAGATTGTGTCAGAGGTGAAGCAGCATCAATCTTTCTTAATTATTCAGAATGAAACAGTAACAGTGTATCTAATGAATTAATAATTCAAAAAGAACTTAACTTGGCTCTTACCCCCAGGTTGCTCCAAGAACAGCTGCACTTCTCCTATAATAGATTTCAGATGTCTAGACAGATAGATGGATACCTAGCTGCTTTTAGAACGTCAGTGACAAGAGGCATAAACAGACCTTGGCAATTTTCAGATGGGAGAGGTCTGAAAGTGGCTAGGCTGTCTCCATCCAAGTCTGGCTGGCACAGGCTCCTCATGGACTTGGCCCACCGGTGATGGTAGTGGAGCTTGGGCTACAACCCTAGCATAGGCAGAGCCTGGTGGACAGAGAGCAGAGGGGCCTTACCAGCCCCACAGGGTCATAGCAGCCTTCAGAAGCAGTGGGTATAGAGTGTCTGCAGGGATGCCCACATTTTATGGACAGCTTCCTTCCCCTTAGTGGACATCTTGATCTCTGGGCTAGCTTGCCCCAGTTGCTGCAAGAAAGTGCCAAAGACTGGGAGACTCCAGCAGTCATTTGTAATAGACGATGGAAGCCTGAGCCCACGTTATCAGCCCACATTATCAGCAGGGCTGCTTTCTCCTGGGCCCCCTCAACTTAGGAGTAGTTGCCACCTTCTCCTTACGTCTTCATATGGGCTTCCCTCTGACTAGTCCGACTGGTTTATGGGCCCCCTGATGACCTCATTTAATCTCTGGAAAGGCCATCTCCAGATGCAGTGTGTGCTGAGGGATTTGAGAGTTGGGGCTTCAACATATGGGGGGCGGGGTGCTGGTTATAGTTAGCAATCTCACCATGGCATAGCCAAGCCTGAGCTGGCTTGTAGGGACTGTCTGGCACATCTGTTTCCTATACCAAAAGGTCTTCTCTCCTCTATTGGACAACCTCAGGGCACATAAAAGAGGGCTAACTTTTTTGAGACAGGAAATTGTGAGGATTAGGGTTGGAGGTCTAGGCCGGGCTAGAAGCTGGGTAGGTTCTGAACACCACACTGGAGGTCTTCAGGAGCTTCCACCGGACTCGGGGAAAGGCTGGCCAGGGTCTGGGTGCCATGCCCGTCCTATGCTCCATGGAAGGGAACAGCTGCTGAAGACTCAAAGCTAGAGTAAGATGAGTGACTGGGCATCTGCTCATTGTTAGCCCCATATCAGTCCCAATGACACCTCTGTACATAAGGACAGAGCCAATACCCTTATGGTCCAGGGGCTTGTGGGACGACTTCCCAGACAAAAGGGAGGGAGGCTGAAAACTGCTAAAGGAGTGTGTGTCACCATAGACTGTTCTGTCTAGGTCTTGGCTGTGTAGGGATTGTTGAAAGATTGTTGTCCAAATCACATCTTCCAAAGAAATCTTGTGAACAAAAAAAGTGATTAAGTATTGGTGAAATTATTATGGCTACTCCACATAGTTAAAAGGGAGGTTTATTTTGTGAGGTAACTTACAAGTGAAGGGATAGGCTACAGGGTCTGGGAAAGGTGTGGCACAGTCCGGCGGTGTTCTCTGGAGAACTCTGCTCAGTCTAGCTCCAGCATCCAGGGTCCAGGAACCAAGAGAGCTGGCACATCCAGATCTCGGGTCTTCAGTGTCCTCTCTCAGCCCCACCTTGTAGGTGTGACCATTACCGAAGCCTCAATGGGGATTGGAACTTCCAGGTCAAAGCTGGAATGGCTACCCACTACAATTAAGAGATACATAGGGCCAGCATCGAAAAGAATAGGCTCTTTGTGGGAGTGGCCTTGCTGTAACTGCTGTGGGGGTGGGTGGGTGGCATGCACATCCTCACCCTATCCTGTGTGACTGTCCAGGCCACCATACTGACTGGCCCAGTGAGCAATGTGACCACCATATTGGCCCAGTGAGCAGTGTGACCCACCCACCCAGTTGGTGGAAATTAGCACAGAAGTCATTATCTTTATATCTGAGAGTCCTTGAAAGACCTAGTTTCCACATGAAGGACTTTGGCCTCAAGAGCAGATGCATACTTCCACTGGAGATCCTTGGAGCTCACACTGACCCTTGCCTATTGCTTGAGGGAGGGCATGGGACACAATTGGTCCCTAGTGTTTCGGTGACTTGAAGTGAACGTCAAGCCCTCCCTCCCTCTTGCCAAACTCAGTGTCTCACTCCCCCTCCATCCCCACCAGGTTTACGTGGTAAAGGACAAGCATTCCCATTCCTTGAAGCTCTTAAACACTCAAGGTTGATAGCCTTTGGCATCTACCGCCTGGTAGACTTCATTTTCTGGACTATAAAATGAAATAATGATGCTATGTTCATTACTTTTTCTCATTGTCATGGCCAAAAATCTAGCCAAGAACAAAGGAAAAGGATCTACTTTGGCTCAGGGTATGAGGGTAGAGTCCACAATGAAGGGGAAAGCTCACTTGGTGTTGGCAGTGGCTCACTTCAGGGTGGTGGTGTTGGGAGTGAGGTATCTGGATATATTACAACAGTAGTTAGAAGGCAGAGAACCAGGGCAGACACGGGAAAGCCTATCACCCTCAACGCTAGTCCCCTAGAAGTCCATTTCATCGAGGTAGGTCCACCTCCTAGACAGCTTCCACAACCTCCCCCCACAGCTCCATTATCTAGGGATCACATGTTCAAATATGAACCTGTGGGGGGAATATCAATTCAAACCGTAAAGCCTTGCTTACTGGCCTGTGAGGCCAACAGGAGGACAATGTGCAACTGTGAGCAGCTGAGTAACATTCTAGTGCTTCCTTATAAGAGAATACAGGAACAAGTATTCCCAGTAACCACTGCTTGGAATCGTAGCTACAGGTAACATTAATTGATTCCACAGTTTTTCAGTCCTCAGATTACAAGAGTTCACAGATTCAACTCCTAGTTGGGTTAGAGGAGCAGGGGAAAGTGGTATTTAACTAGTAATCATAATGCAGCATGGACATGTATACACACAGATACACACATAAGTGAATATATACATACATATGTATGGCCTAGTCATATGAATGTATATATACTGTTCTGGGGCTCACATTTGCAATCCCAGCTGCTTGAGAAGCTAACACAGAAGTATTATGACTTTAAGGCTAATCTGGGCAACTAAGACTCTATTCAAAATAAAATGGGCTGGGAATAGAGCCCAGTGGTGGAGCACTTACCCAGCATGTACAAGGGCCTTGGGTCCAATCCCATTTTGGGGGGTGTATTACCTTTCTCATCACTGTGACAAAATGCCTAATGAAAGCAACTTAAAGGTGGGCTTATTTTGTTTAGTTTGAGGGCACAGAGATGACATCATGGCAGGAGTGTGAGGTAGCTGATCACACTGCATTCAGTCAGAAAGCAGAGAAAATGGAAGCTGGTGTTTACCTCACTTTGAAATTTTTATTCAGTCCAGGACCTTACCCCAAGGAATGGTGCTACCCAGTTAGGGTGGGCACCCCAACCTCAGTTAATCCAGTCTAGAGACTCCTCACAGACATGCCAGAGAATGATCCTATGTGATTCTAGCCCTGTCAAATTGGCAATACAGACCACCATGGGCAAGGACCGACAGAGAGAACAGAGTGGAATGGTACTTGCTGTACCCCAATCCAGAGCAAGCATACCTCAACTTTCTCATATTTACTTCAGATTGCTTCCTGGCTGCACACAGCTGAAGACCAACAATCCCTGGGTGACCATTCAAATTGTAATTCCCACATCTTATCAATGCTTATTCATCACACCACTTACTTTCTGAAATAGCTTGACTGTGTCCTATAAAATTAAAATGTAACTGCTTTATGCTACATGTGAGAAATTGTCTAAGAACAAATGTAATTTTAAAGAAGTAAAATAAAAACTTTAGAAATACTTAACACGCTGTGATTAAGCTGTGGATTTTCCAATCTCAGATTTTATCTACTGAATGAAACTCTTCTTGAGAGCTTAATGTGTGCCACACATTGCCACAATTTGTGGCAGGGCAAGTTGAAGGAAATGTCCTGTCCTTTGTCATCTTATGCTCCATGTTCAGTGAGGGAAATATGCCATGTACACATGCAATATTAAACTTCCTAGTAGCCACATTTTTTTAGAAAGGTTAAATTAATTTTATTAAGCACAAAATTCCAAAACATTACATAATGGCTATAAATATTAATGAACTATTTTTCATTGTTTTGTGCTTGGTTTTCAAACTCTACCATGCATTTTTGACTTTTAGCACAGTTCATATTTCCTCAACTCTACATCTCCATAGGAGTGCAGCTACCATTTTGGAAAGTGCTAGTGTGCCGAGTGGAGTGGCTTAGGGTCTTAGGAGAGCAGCTAGGGAGTTGGAAGTTGCATTACCCCAGAGCTCAATTAAGAGACTTAAGGAGGAGGGCTGAGACAGAAGAGGCAGGTGAAAGAAGAAAAATCACACAGGCTTGCTGGGCAGCAGGTGGCAGAGATGGTTGAAGACAGTCCTAGGCTTTAGGTCCTAGGGTAAAACACTTGAGAACTACATACAAGAATGGCCATGTGGTAAAGCCATGTCTTAAGATGTGGGGGTCCAGAAATATGACACATAGGATCCAGTGTCAACCCCACGTGTCTCGACCCTCAGAGCAATACTTCTGCATAGTTCTAGACCTTGAGGCCAAGTTCAGTTTAACGTCTCACTCCCAATTCACTGCAGACTGCAGCTGGCCAGTCATAAGACAGACAAGGAAAGCCGGGCGTTGGTGGCGCACGCCTTTAATCCCAGCACTCGGGAGGCAGAGGCAGGCGGATCTCTGTGAGTTCGAGGCCAGCCTGGGCTACCAAGTGAGCTCCAGGAAAGGCGCAAAGCTACACAGAGAAACCCTGTCTCAAAAAACCAAAAAAAAAAAAAAAAAAAAAAAAAAAGACAGACGAGGAAAGAAAGTGATCCATATAGCTAGTCAGACAAGCACCAGACCACCAGTAAGTGAGGGAACTGGGACGGGAGCTTGCAAGAGAGAACAGTAGACCCAAGGGTTCTGCATCCAGACACATGACAGACCTCTATGTTGGATTTATGTCTCATACCCTTCACTGCAGTTTTTAGAAACAGAGAGGGGGAAGACCCAGGACCAAACGAGACAATGTTAACAAACATGAGGAGTGGGCATACACTGTTTGGGGATTGCTCTTTGTGGGCACACACAAGCTTCACTTCACTCCACAATGCCTGGTATGCACTTGTTACAGGCCACATTAGACCAGCATAGAAGAACCTAAAACAAAATATTAGGAGTGGTGGGGCAGGATGGTACATGTCTACTGCCATTCTTAACACTCAAGGAACTGAGAGGCAGGAGGAGCATAAGTTGCAGGCTGGTGTAGGCTATGCAATGAAAGCCTGTCTCAAAATGAAACAGTTATCTGCTCGAGGATGAAATATAATCTTACAACATGTGTGAGCAAAGGGGTTTGCAACAAATGCTGGAGCTGCAATCATCTTGAAGCCCATTTCCTACTGGACTTCCTGCCACAGCACAGAATTGGTAGAGCCAACAGCCGATGCTTGCTGCTCAGAAAGGGAGGGGCACTACTGCAAATACATCACATAGATGGATCCTTAAAATAAGCCTGAATTTAGTGATGCCATCAGGTCTGCCTTTCCAGAATTAAGGAAACCGAGGCAGACATATGAAGACACTTGACAGCTTCCCTTGCTGGCTGGTGACAAGACAGGGATCCAGTCCTGTCAGCTCCAGAACTTATTCCCACAATAACTGATCCACATCTAGGCCTCCCCAAATTGTCCCCACAAACTAGACATACTGAAAGATAGAGTGTGAGGCTGAAGAGATGGTGAGTAATGCATTCAATGCTCTTCAAGTTCAGTTTCCAGCATCCACTCCAGGCAGCTCACAACAGCCAGGGAACATGATGCCCTCTGCTGGCCTGAATGGGCACTACACTCATGTGCACATACCCACCTACATAATAAAAAAAGATGTGACCCTAATGTGCCACCATTCCCTAGAGCTATCCTTCAGCCCTCTGAAGCACCATGCTCATGGTGTCTACCAAAATCTGAACCAGGTGCATGGCAGAGGAGATAGAGATGGGTGCCTGCATGCTCAGTGGTGTTCATGGGACAGTGGAGTTCTTTCTTTCATCCTTAGTGCTCACCAAGCTTGCCTTACAGTAGGCAAGAAATGTTGGCATCTCATTATCTGGCACCGAATGCAGAGCAGGCACTCCACAGACATTGAGAGGGAAACAGTTCTGGAGAGGCTGCAGAACAACGGTACAGTTGCACTATTTTTTCCTGTCTTTCTCACTAAGATTAAACTTCAACTACTGTAATTCCACCTTGAAAGTTGCTAGTGAAAACTACTCAGAGTAAAATCAAACCAACAGAAGAGGGTGAACAAGATAATGAAAATCCCATTCTATTGTGTAGATAATGTTTCAGGACTTTGGGGCACACACTCACAATTCACATTAGCTAAATGGTACCTTTACAAAAACCCTTCTCGTTATAGCTCTCCTTCATTGGTCTTGGAAACTGCCCTTTAAGAACCCAAATAGGCCAGGGTGTGGTGACACACCTTTAACCCCAGCATTTGGGAGGTGGGGGCAGGCAGATCCTTATGAGTTCAAGGGCAGCCTGATCTACATAGTGAGTTCTAGGACAACCAGGGCTATGTAGAGAGACCATGTCTCAAAGAACAAAAAAGAAAACACAAATAGATGTTGAAGAGCACTTTTAAACAGTCACGGTGATTTTTTGCCAGTCAAAAACAAGAGTAGGCTTGAGAGGAGGCTCAGTCAGTAAAGTTCTTGCCATGAAAGGACGAGGACATGAGTTTGGATACCCAACATGCATGTTAAAAAAAAAAGGTCACAGTACTTGGGGGGCGGGCAGAGGCAGGGTTGCTGGGATTTGTGAGTCTGTCCTGTTAAATCAGTGAATTCCAGATTCGGTGATACTGTCTTGAAAGGTAAGGTGGGAGTTATTGGGGACTAAGGGGGTCCAGCCCCTCGACAGTCCCCTCCCAGGGTCTGGGGAGAATCTACTGTTAGTTATTTTGCGCTGTTACCCTGCAAGGAAATGTCACGAAACACAACAGAATCCGCTAATAAGAGTTTATTGAGAGGAAAGGGACAGAGAGTGCCCAGGCCTTGGAGAAACACGTGTGCCGAGAGAGGGTCCGGAACATGGCGGCGATTTTTAAAGGCAGGGCGTGCACAGGTTGACATAGATGACGTAGGCACGCTGCCCGCTTGCGTGGCTACGTGACGTCACAGATCCTGGTCACGCGAGATGCCTTGACCCGGATTTGGCTATCTTGACCTGGAACTGGCTAGGCGGAAGTGTCCAGGTCCGCCGGGTGTCCGGGAGTCTTAGTTGCGAGAGACGCCCTGACCCAGAAATGGCTATCCTGACCTGGAACTGGCTAGGTGTAAGTGTCCGCTGGGCATATGCAAACACGCCCGACCTTGGGGTGTGTTTTGAACCCTTCATCTACAACCAGCTGATAATTAATGTTTGATGAAAAGAAATGAATCTATGTACATGAAACTCCTTAGTTCATACACTTTATTATTCTGTGATAGTTCTCTCTCTACACAACTTCTATTCTGCTCTCATGCCTAGCTCCTTTCTTGCTTGATTTCTCTCTATATTTATCTACTGTCCCCTCTAGGTTCTATCTTAATCCCTTCATCTAGTTCTGTCCCTTCTAGGTTCTCATTAATCTAGTTCTTTCCCCTATCATCTCCTCTCCCATCTCCTTCTCTCTCATCTGGCTCTTCCTCATCTTGTTCTTCCCCATCTGGCTCTTCCTCATCTTCCATCTCGTTCCTTTAGTACTCTCTTCTAGCCCTTCAATCTAGTTCTTCCCCATCTCAGTTTGTTCCTCTCAAGTTCTTACCCATCTAGTTCTTCCATTCTCTGTTCTCTTCTCCGTCCTGTGCCCTGGAAGTCCCGGTATATAAAGGGAGGGTCCGAGCTAAATTGTGTAAAGCTATTACTTAACGTCCACCTCTCCTAGGCGGTGTCTCCTTGTGGAATTTACCTTGAGTCAGGAGACTTGTATGTGGGCTGCTATCACTGTTAGTCCTTGAAAGTTGGAGCCCACCTGGGCAGTGTCTCATTGTGGAATTTAAGTCAGGAGACTTGCACGTGGGCTGTTATCATTATCAGTCCTCAGAAGTTGGGCGCCCACCTGGGCGGTGTTTCCTGTAGTCCTTGAAAGTGACTAAGTGAGATATCTGATTCCAGAGAAAGCCTTTTCTGAGGCTGTTCTCCAAATACCTGGAATGTGTATGTCCAGAGAGTGATCAGTCCACGGTTAGCCCTTAGGGAAAAGTCAATTGGGAAAACTATGAAGGCACACATGATTTTCGTACCAGAATACAGCTGATATATAACAAGCCAAGTAACACCAAAAACTCCTTGGGATTTGGCTTCCTCTGGAGGAATTCCCTGATTCCTCCAGGTAGTGACTTGGCTATAAACAGCTGAGTTCTTATGATATATTCCTGCGGCCTGCAGCAGGGAGTTACCCCAAGGTGGTCTCCAACTCACTATTTAGCTGAGGATGACCTTGAATTTCTAATCTTCCTGCATCTGCAAGCTGAGTGCTTGGGACTAGTGTTACTACAGCATGTTTATGTGGTGCTGGGGATCAAACCAGGGTGTTCTATGCTAGGCAAGCACTGTACCAACTTAGCCACATCCCCAGCCTGCTCTACTGATTTGACTGGTAAAATTCACCATATCCATTTAAAAGTAATCTTCAGTGTTTATACTCAAAGGACTGCGAACACTGCCACTCTTCTCAGAACATTTTCATCCTTCAGATCTTCTTTTTTATTCGGGGTAGCAATGCTGAAGATTTCACTTTTCAACTTCCCTTGCAGCTAAATAAAGCTTTGCAAATAAGTCTAGTCAGGAACTCTAAGTAGAAACGTTAGGAACTCTCTGGAAATGCCTTAGAGGGACACAGGCATCCCTTTGTCCTTTACTGTTTCCTTTGCTGGCTTTAATGAGAGGTGATTGTGGGCCTCTGGCAACCACTATGGCCTATGAAGTATATTTTGTGAGGCTGAGGCTAGCGGTGCAGTCAGATGAGAACTTAGATCCCTAATAATAGATGAATCCAACTCTACATTGCTTCGGAAAAGAAACCAGCTGTTCAAGCCGTTCATTCTGAGGGGAGGGGAGTTGTATATGCAGGACCCCAATCCAACTTCATCAGGAAGGCTGTCTACTTTTAAAAGCAGTTCCTTCAGAACTCCCTAAGAATCTCCCAACATGAGGGGTTTACCATGGTCTGAATGTCTCTCCGAAATTCAAGCACTGAAAACTTTATCAGCAATGTCACAAGGTTGAAAAGAAGGGTCTTTGGAAGGGTCGGGCACTAGGTGGAGGCCTCATGAATGAAATAATGTCATCAAGGGACTTGGGATAGCTGGGTCTCTTGTCCCTTAGGCCTCCCACAGCTCAGCAATAAGGCGCTCACTGTACCGCAGGAGCTGCCACCTTGATCAGGACTTCCAGCCACCCAAACTAGAATGGGTTTCTCCGGGAGAAATGAGGTGGGGGAAAGAGTGACACAGAGGTACCCCGGTTCTTCAATGTCAGTTAGCTTCTCTCATCTCTATTACAAAGAGAAAAGACGGTTGCCACACTAGCTGTTGGTTGTTTTCCATTCCAGCAAGGGAGCAGAGCCCATGGCAGGGCTAGGAGACAAGAGGTCTTTCTCTGCTATTTCTGCGGCATAGTGAAGGGACAGTGCAGGTAAGAAAGTGGAAGGGAAGAGGCCTTGAACAAATACGAATGTTAGCAAGTGGAAATACGGTAGATGTCCAGACAATTATCAAAATCACTCCTGGTCCAGGCAGAAAGTAACTTATGTAGGCACAGAATAGAAGCCAATATATAGGTATGGTTTTAAGTGACAAGGAAAAATGTTTAATAATAAACATTCCTGACAATTCTGAGTTCCAATATATATCAGAAAATAATGAACAACATTTACCCACACTTCTGACAAGTACAGCTGAGCTGAGTGATACGTTACATATGGAATCCGCACTCCACAGAGTCATCACCACACTGACCTCCCCAACAGAATCCAGCGCACTCCCCACTCCAGATAAGGGAAGTGCCAACAGGCCTGTCCTGAAGGTTACATCAGCACAGACGTAGTCTAGGATTTACCTTAGTGCAGAATACTAGGAGGAACCCCTGGGCATCACTGCAGAGGACACGCCATTCTCTTCATCTGAGCCTCAGCAGGAGCAGTCAGGCCACACCCAGCCCTGAAGATCTACCTTCTATCCAGCAGTGGTTGAGAGGCCCAGAGACTTATAAAGGATGGAGATGTCCTTCCTTTGGTCATACCTCCTCACCACTTGATCAAATCTTAAATAAAACCTACACTCTGTACCACAACTAGGACCATCCTCTTTCACACACACCCCATCGTCTCTTTGTGAAACAGGAAAGGATTAGATTACATCACAGTACTGTGGGTTTGATGTGACTTCACTCAAGCTCGGTCGGCCCCGAAAGTCATCTATGAAGACAGGAGATGAACCTGCATTAACATCTGCTGTGTTCTCCCGACGCTCTGCATCGGCTGCTTTATCTGTAGTAGCTCATTTGGTTTCAACAATCCTTTATGGCTAACATCTTAGCAATGTTCTACAGGTGATAAAATTGGGGCACAGTTTATTTAAAGTTGCCCAAGGTTGGATGGCTACCCAGCGGTAGAAGGACTCAACATGTAGTGGCCTGCCTGCAGACTCACTACTCATGGATCAGACAGGGTGGTGCCTACAAGAGGTTCAGCAGTGCCTGGCACACAGTGAATACTCAGCAAATCTCCAACAAAATACATATCTGAAATAATATGGCTTTATAGCTACACCTGGCAATAAAACATACATATACACATAAAACATAAACACATTTTATCTAACAATGTAACTTTTTGTCAGTAGATTTTTATTATCAAAAAAATTGAGGTTCGTATTTTCCCTTGTGCTGAATTACAAAGCACCAGTGAACCCAGGGACTCTTTCAGGATTTATTCTGAAGCTGCATAAGGAAATGCAGTATCAAGTACTTCTTGATTACTTCAGAACTTGATTACTTGATCACTTCAGAAACAGATTGTGTCAGCAGCATTCCCATTTTGTTTTACAGATGAGGATTTATGAAATTGTAGAACATATCTTTGCTATTTACTTACTCAGACATAAATCACAAACCAATAGTCTGGAGGAAACATTGGCCTGTCTCATCATCAAAAGGTATATACTGAGCATCTGCTCTGATGGCAGATTTCTATTGGAAGCAGCTCTTCCAAGGAACTTCTCTGCTTGGGTAACAATCAAGTGTAGTTAAATTACATAAATAATACATATAAGTGCTATATAAGGTACATTATGACAGATAGATTTCTGGTCTCTAATAAAACTCTATGTATGACTCCCTGTTTACCAAAAACAACAGATCTACCTCAGCATATGCAAACTAAAAATACACATCAAATTAAATATTTTTAAACGTTTTTTATAACTTATTTATTTTTATCTTATGTGTGCTTGTGTTTTGCCTGCATGTGTGTCTGTGTGAGAGTGTCAGATCCCCTGGAACTGGAGTTACAAATTGTAACTTCAGTTACTGCCATGTGAGTTCTGAGAATCAAACCTGGCCCTCTGGAAGAGCAGCCAGCGCTCTTAACCTCTGAGCCATCTCTCCAGCCCCTCAAACAAGTCTTAACAAAAACACTGCAACTAAATTCAAAGTGATTCTCTATATAACTTCTTTTGTCTGTGTGGACAGGGTGAAGAGGATCTCAGTACGGAGTCCTGGCTAGTCCGGAACTTGCTACGTAGAGGAGGCTGACCTCCAAATCGCATCTATCCTCCTGCCTGGGTTTTCTGAGTACCCTGACTGCAGCCATGTGCCACAACACCCAGCTTTTATCCATGATAGCTGAATAAAACGTTTTAAATTCAGTCAATCACATAAATACTTTACCTACATAATATCAAATTATCTGAATATACCAAATGTTACTTTCATCAGAGTACAGATTTTCACACTAATGCTTAAATGTTACATATTCAGCCTATAATGCAAATTTTATGCAACTGGTAATATTTTAAGTCCGGCAATCTTCAGTCTAAAAGACAACAAGGAGACACCAGCCTGCCTGTAGATACGTTAACATTCCATAAACCAGTGCTGGAGAACCTGCCAGAAAACCTTATACCAGTCTTCAATCTCAGCACTTCAAAAACAATTTGTAAGGTTAAAACTCATTTTTAATATTTTACACTTCACCTTACTATCTTGTGAGACATTTCTGTCTCAAATGTGAATCTGGTACACAATTAGGAGTCAGTTACTTTATGCCTACATTTTGGCAGATTTTAATTTCTAGTTTGTTTCTTAATAGCTAATCTAGTTAGGTCATTTGGTTGATAAAGCATTTTATATTATAAAGGGGAAAATAACGTATATATAAACAATAAAGAAAAACTGATACTACTCTAAGTAAAAAAGAAAATCACATAGAAAAAAATATGGAAGAAGCCACCAAGTGTCTAAGAACTGGCCAGATTAGCACTTTTATTTACAGCCTTGTTGAATGACACCTGACATGCTTCCCGGGGGTCACCTGCTGATCCCTGAACTGCCAACCACAAACCCAGGCACATATCCTCTAAAGTAGGAAAATTAGCTAATATAGTCCAACTATCGTATTGCTTCACTGTTTGGGTATTTCAATGTATTTTTTTTAAACTTTGTTCAATACTTAAAAAATATTGTAGCTTTATAAAGTTGGAATGCAGAACTAACCACTAAACCTTTTATGCATACCTGAGTCATGAAATGTTAGACAGCACAGACATGAGAGTAATGAGAGATTTTATTTTCTTACTTTCATCCAAATACTCTTTCTGAAAAACATAAAAGCATGCACACTGATGGCACTCTTATAAAGAAAAGCTATTGTAGCCCCTAAGCTGCAATTCAACAGTAATATAAATAAAATCTTAAATTATATTATGTGAAAGGATTCACAGGTTGGCTGTTAATTTTCAGAAAATAGTTATGTTAAGTCAAAATTAACATGTTGAAGAGATGCTTCTAATTTTTCAAACATTTTGATACAATTTATTTCCAATTACCACATTGACTGCTCTCGAGAAGAGTAAGTACAGTGCTAATGTTCAAAAGATCATATGCAGACCACTTTGCTCTGTTTAAAAAGAACCAGTTATACCCATGTAATTCTAATGGTGCTGTCTTCTAAAATTCAAATGCACAGCACATACACAACATTTAAAGATCTGTTTTAATTTATGTGTATGTATGTATGCATGTGCATGTGGCTCTTCACAGAGGCCAGAGAATGTGTCCGATTCCAACTGAGCTGGAATTATAGGCTTTTGTGAGCCTCCATGCAGGTGCTGGGAACTGAACCCTCTGCAAGAATGGCAATTGCTCTTAACTGCTGAGCTGCTTCTCCAGCCCTCAGCCATGTCTAAAGTCTCATAACTTGATCTGGTCAAAATAAGCTCTAATAGGACTGCTAATAAAATATATTTAGCTAAGATGTAAGATTGATCTCCACTTCATTTTTTAAGTAAAAGATGATTACAATTCGGCACAGTAACATGATGAAAACAAGTTTTTTTTTTTTTTTAGGCCACTATATTCTGTGGATGTATGTGTATTGCATATGAATATACATATCCACATGTGAACATGTATATCCATATGTGAATACACATACTCATATATGGATATGCATATTCATATACAGATATACATATTTATGTGAATATACATATCCATATATGAATATACAGACACATAGAAACCAAGTGACAGCACATGACACTTCAAAGACATTTAAAACGGCTCATTTTCTGGTTTTATGAAAACAATATAAGAGGCAAATTTTCCCTCAATTAAAAAAAATTTATTGTGATTCAAATGGTCTATTTCAACTCGATCATTGGTATAATAATTTTGTGACAAAAATCTGTATGACGTATGCAGAAATGTTACCTTAAAGGACTAGTAGGCAATCATGCTTAAATCACAACATAAAAACACAGCAAATCAAATTTTAGTAAGCCTCCTTCCACAGGACACACTGTTCTACAACTGAGAACAGTGTGATTTGGTCCTGGAAGGTAGCTCTTGTTCACAGGTGATATGCATCAACAGTGTGGGTCCATGAAAACTAAAGAGAAATGACGTTTACCCAATCCTGATATTTCTTGACATAAACAAATGCAAACCGCTTCTGCAGCAGCCAAGGAGGCTTACCCACAGGAGCCAGGGAAACGCCCTCTGAGCCAGGCAGCACTGCCTGCACCCAGACAATGAACAGCACCACTGCAGGACACCAAGCCAGAGGGCAAGGGCTGGAACAAGCAGCAAGCGACCAGAGTGCACACGCTCAGACCAAATGCAGTGCCAAAGCAGAGGGAGACAGGCAGAAGGCACGTGCTAGGACAGAGTCAGGATGCTGGCCAACCTCCACCACCTAGAGCTCTGTAGATGTCCAGTCTGATATGAAAGTAACAAGGACCCTCAGTTTATAAGCACTCACAGCACAGATGCTGGGAGGCGCTAACTCAGCAGCTCAGACGCTGGGCTATTTAAAGCTCTGCCAAAAGAGACAGTTATAACAGAGCTTCAACTCCATTCTGACACTTTACACATTATTCTCTGTAGAATGGGGGGTATGCAAATTAAGCAATTTTAATAAATATTAGAAATGTTTGTTATTTTGTAAATATAAAGAAAAGTAGCTAAATAGAGCAATATAATAAAAATATACAATAGACAGATCTTTTTTGCCATGAATATTTCTCACCTTTTTCTTTGAACATCTCAATACATAATTACAGTATCTTTCATTGACTTGCAAAATTTAACGAAAACCCAGCATCACATAGCTTCAAAATATAAAATACTTTAGTGATAAAGAGTTTGAGCTGCCAAGTAATCAAAATGGAAGATAACCAATATAGTGAAATATGCTACAAAGTAATGTTAAAATACAGCCATCTGAATTACAAACAACATCAAATTATATAATCCAAATAATCTTCACAAGTGGATATCAGTTCATGAAGAACATGAAAAATAGCATAAACTCCACTTAACTTTCATGTTTCCAGCAATCCCAGCACCTGAAAAGCCACGTGTTTGCCCCAAATCAACCGCATGTTGGCTGTGGTCACTAATTCTATTTTATCCAGTGTTCAATCAACAAGGCTTTTAAAAAACTTCTTATTTAATTCAGGAAACAATGTGACGTAATGTGTAGCCATCAGTAAGAGACATGACTGGAGCCCGCTCCTTGCTTATGTTTTAATAACAAACCATAGGCAGCCAAGGAGGGTTCCATACAACCAGGTGCCCACATACAGTTTCCTTCCAGACTCCGTCATGAGCATGACAGCAGTCAGACTACCCAAGACCAACACTGACGGTAGAGTCTTCTTGACACTTAGTCTGGAATGAACACTTTTCCCAGGAAATTTGTTTCTTCTTTCTGGATCTGGTGAATCATAGAATTCTATGAGCAACCTGTGGCCAGAATGAAAAACAACAGAATTGATAACTTTCAGTTTTGGACATTTTGGTGTTGAAACAAGCAAACAAAAATCATCTACTGGATACTAATTACTTGCTGAGCAAGTACAGTTCCGTAGAAAACCCAGGTAGGAGAAGAGACATCAGAGATAGCTCGGCAGCGCGCTCACTACTGGTTTACAGTATTGTAGTCTATCCTTACCACACAGGAAGTGAAACTCAAAACACTCGGTTTAAGCCTTTGATGAAGACTTTGGGAGACACACACACACACACACACACACACACACACACACACACACACACTTGCTTTTATTTTATGTGTATGGGTGTTTTGCTTGTGTATGTACCATGTGTGTACGTGTCTAGTGCCTGCTGAGGCCAGAGAAGGTGTCAGATCCACTGAAATAGGAGTTACAGACAATTGTGAGCCACCATGTGGGTGCTGGGAAATGAACCCAGGTCCTCTGGCAGAGCTCTTAACTGCTGAGCCACCAACCACTCCAGCCCCATTTTTGTTCCATCTGTAAGAAGCAACCTGACTCATATGACTAGTGACTACTTTCACTCCTTCCTCCAATAGCTCTCAGCCCATGAGAAGTAAACAAAAGGGTTGAGGCTGCAGCTCAATAGCAGAGCACTTGCCTATCATGTGTGAACCCCTAGATCTAATCTCTAAAAATAAGCTTTCAAAGAAGTTAAAGAAAAGAAATTCTTACAACATACATGGAGTTTTCATCCTGTGGCAGTTTGAATAAGAATGTCCCCCAAAGGTTCATATATTTGAATGCTTAGTCACCAGGGAATGGTGACTATTTGGATAAGTAGGTGTGGCCCTGTTAGAAGTGTGTCACTGGGGGTGGGCTTTGAGGTTTCAAAAGCCCATGCCAGGTTCAGTCTCTATTGCCTGTGGATCAGAATTTAACTCTCAACTACTTCTCCAGCACCATTCCTGTCTGAATGCGCCCATGCTCCCCATCATGATGGTCTAAACCTCTGAAACCATAAGGAAGTACCTAATTAAATTCTTTCTCTTTTAAGAGTTGCTTTGGCCGTGGTGTCTCCTCACAGCAACAGAACATTGACTGAGACACCTCCCCAAAGTTCTTATTCCCATGTAATTATAAAGAGATGAGACAAATAAAGAGCATAGTTCATTCATTCTCCCCTCTGACTTAAAACATGTAAGATTATAGCTGCAGCACATGCAACACAGGAAGTATTCCTATTGCCTTATGGGCACATTCATAGAGGTAATGATGAGTACATGTTTGTTGTAGAATATTATTTTAAGGTGTGCTACATTTGTTTATGCTGTGGAACATTTGTTTAATGATGTAAAGATGTGTTGCATTATTTTATGTTGCATTTGTTTGACCCTGTGAAGCTGTGTTACTGTGCCTGTCTAAAACATCTGATGGTCTAATAAAGTGCTGAACAGCCAATAGCGAGGCAGGAGAAAGAACAGGCAGGGCTGGCAGGCAGAGAGAATAGATAGGAGGAGAAATCTAGGAGGAAAAGATTGACGTACAAAAGAAAGGAAGAGAAGGACTCCAGGGGCCAGCTACTCAGCTACACAGCAAGCCATGGAGTAAGAAGAAAGGTATACAGAAATAGAAAAAGGTAAAAGCCCAGAGGACCTAAAGTAGATGGGATAATTTAAGTTAGGAAAAGCTGGCTAGAAACAAGCCAAGCTAAAGCCGGGCATTCATAAGAAAGAATAAGCCTCTGTGTGATTTATTTGGGAGCTGGGTGGCGAGCTTCCAAAGAGCAAAAGATCCAAAGAATAAAAAAAAACCAAAAAAACCAGTTACACATGTTAAGTGTCTGTAACACAAACAGGTGGATATTAAACACTGTCCAGTCCTTTTCTGAAAATACATTTTCATATTAAGATACATAAGTCTTCTTAAACTGCTCCCATCACCAAAGTGATCCTGAATTGATGGGCTGAAAAATTATGTCAGGTACTAACACTTGACAACGCAATGCATAAACCTAATATGAAGTTTCATTTTCAAACGGCTATACTTGCAGTATTTTTTTACTAACTCAAGAAAGGAGACAATATCATTATGAAAATATCAACTGCCCTTGCTCTTCCCACAGCACACTGGTGTTGTGCTCACCTGTACTTCAAAGTCTCCATGTCCACTGCCTTGCTGTTCCTTGTGTAGCTAGCACAGAAGAAAGGTTCTTCCTTTACATCTTATCCCAGAGCAGCCTGCTGCCCAGATAACACTACAGGTAGGCCACCATGACATGATCTTTACAGTGACTCATAACCGTTTAAAACGAGAGCACGTAAGGACAGAGTAAGATTTAACCCGAGTTCATCAAAAGCATTCTTGAAACAATACAAACTTTAGTTTCACTTTAGCTGTGCCATTAGCTTTTGAAAAAGGCCTCCCAGTTGACCGTGTTGAGTTGCCACTGTACAGAAACCAAAAGCTGTACTGATGTAGAAATGTTAAAGTTAATTTTTATACAAGGGCAATGCACCATTAAATGTGTTACATAGGAAGTATGTAAGGCCTTATCTATGCAAGTTTAATTAGTATTTCCTAAATAATAAAACACCTCCTTTTCAAATTGGTTACTCTAGTGAAATTTAGTTGAACGGCAGTTTCTGAATGCTGGAACTGTTACCACTTACTTATCTTTTATCTCAAAACGCTCATGAAGCCATTTTTTCATGTGTTCTTGTTCCTCTGGAACTTCATTTTTGTCTATACGATCAAAGTGAATATGAAGTTTGGGGCACTGTTTGCAGAGGAACTCTAACAAAGAAGAAAAAGATTTCAGGTCTTACTACTCTAGAATTCATGATTATATAATGTAACTTACAATGAAAACAAAGCAATAAAGACCCAAAATGCTGGGAAAAAAAAAAAAAAAACAACCAAAAAACCAAAAACCAAAAACCAAAACAAAACAAAACAAAAACCCAAAACAACTACAAACTCATGACTTGCAGTCTTAAGCTCAGGTTGAAAACTCCATTCACATTAGCCCACAGCACTTGCTAACTCTGCGTTGGCTATCACTGACTCTAACAGCCGAACTCGAGAAGTAGCCATCTTTCCTAATGGAAATGTTCTAATGAAACCTATCACTTTGTATACTAACTTAAAAATTAATTTTTAAAATAGTTAAAAGTTAAAATCTTTTATGTTTGAATGCTTTCTCTTTTTTACTTTCAAAGCCGATTCCTACCTCAAAGTATGTAAGAAAGCTGGCTGGTTTTGACCATCAAACTGCTTCATGTTCCTACAGCTTAACATGAAGATAAAGATGAGTGCTAGAAAAGTATTTAATACAAAAGGAATGTGTGGAGCCAGGGACTGCAGATTTTTTAAGAAAATAAACTTGAAGTCTTCATCACACTGTGGTGTGCAGACATTTCTTAGAGCACGTCTGCCTTCTGCCTCTTCCTCCTTATACTGGGATTATAAGAGAGCTCTTTGCATGTGGCAAATATGTCTCTCTCCTCTCTCCCTCTTTCCCATCTCTCTAAAATGAATACTCTGAAAGGGGCCAGACTCTTTCACCACTCCTTTATTCACCTGTTCCCATGTTCAAATGTTGACTTTGTGGCTACAGTTACCTAAACTAGTCTCACTCAAAACCCTTTGGTTAAAATCTAGCACATGCTTGAAAAGGCACAATTTCTTCTTGTCCAATAATACAAATGTCCTTCCCAAACATGCTATAAAGAAGGTTCAAGACAAAAAACATTAAAAGAAGGCGGGGGGGGGGGGGGGGGGGGGGGGGGGGGAAGCTGGGTGTAGTAGCTCGAGTTCCAGGGCAGCTTGGTCTACATAGTTGAGTTCCAGGAGAGCCAGAGCAACACAGTGGGACCCTGTATTGAAAAATAAAACCAAACCAAGCCAAACAAAACAAAAAACAACCAAAGAAGAAGGTTCAAGGCTACACTGACCATCACTGTACTCCTTGACACTGCTAGTTGAGCAGCTTGTCCTCATATCTTTGTAGATCTTTCCAGTTTCATATGTGAACCTCTGGCAGAAAGAAGCCAGGTTAAAGACCTCCACAGACTCATCAGACACGTGAGATTTAGATTGATGAGTGAAATTTCAAATGATATACATTAGTACCCACCAGTAAGTGAAATAAAGGAAGCCATCTGAAGGGCTATACAATCTTAACACAGGGGTGGCTGAATCAGGAGGATTGCAAATTTGAGGCTAGAGCTAAATAGCAAGACACCATACTTCCCCAGTAAAGCAGTGAGTACACTCACCAATTAAAACAAGAAAGAAAGAAAAGAAAAGAGTTTATATCTTACCTGTATCATGTACTACTCAGCCTCCAATACACGGAAATAAGGACTTACCAGTCATGGACGGTGAGTTTGAGTATTTTCCTGACCCTTTCTCAGTCCCTTCGTAAACCACTGTGACATCGTAAATTGCATCTAAATGATTCTTCATAGAATCAAAAGCAACGTGAGTTGCCTTTATTCTTGGTGTCAGCACGTGCTTTAATACTGGAAGGCCTAGAAAGCAGGTGGATTCAGTGTGGTCATGATTAGGAATACATTAAGTTCAACATCTAAATTACTTATCAGCTACCACAAATAGACAGGAATTAAAGTTTATGCCCTAACCTCACATCTATGAGCTGGCTATATGCTTAGAATGCTCTCCTGCATTACCATCTTTACTTAGGTCAAAACGCACTGAACATATATTAATTAACCTTCTACATGAATGAGACCTCCTGATGGAAGGTGGTCCTCAGGAAGCTTATGACCCACTGGGACCCTTCTCTTTGGTAACCCTGACAGGAAAGATACCACAGAAGGGCAACAACATCTTGCCAATCACTCAAATTTTCTTAGGAGAAGAATTCATCATTCCCTCCACTCTCTTCTGCTGCTTCCTCTTCTTGACTTGAGTGTGGACTGACAATTTCACAGGGAACACTAGGTCTTACTATGTAATCTGAACAGTGATTAGGGAGAACTCGATTTGAAGTTTCTACTGCCTCTCTCCAGGGAAAGTGGCTACATAAGGAAGAACAGCTACAGTATGGTGGGACAGTCTACAGAAGAATTTTTAAAATGCAGGGTGGTGTGGGAAAGAAAACGATTCCCACAACCACATGTCTGACTTCAGTCCCCAGGGCAGGAGGAGTACAATTTATTCACAAACTTGTACCAAAGTCTGAAAAGTCAACCAAGCTGGGGAACATTTCTTGTCAGCTAAGTCCTTCTTTGCTACTGGAGGCCATCCAGTCTCAGGACTTTGATAAACATACGCTGTCAAACTTGCATGTTACCTTGACCAGATTTTTTTTTTTTTTTTGACAGACCCAGGCTGGCCTCAAATTTCTGACCCTCCCACCTTAGATCTAGGCACTGGGATCACAGGGATGCACTACCATTTCTGGCTCAACCAGGATTTTTATTAGATGATTAGGACTGGAAGCCCAAAAGGAGGGTTAGATGTGGTGTCAACATATGAGGAGAAAAAACTCACAGAAAATTCTTGCCTGTCTGTACCTATTAACACCCAGTCCACTAATGTTCAATTATTCCAACCACACAAACTGTGTCTACAACTAAGACAAAGCCTAGCCCTTCTGTGATTACACAGAAGGAAACCTCCATCCTAAGTCAGAGAGCATGTCTCCTCTAGTCTTCATGCAGAAAGAATTGTGATCCCAACCAAGTGCTTCTCAGTTCTGAAGCATGATGTGCTACACACTCTCCTGAAATGTGAAGTCATTAGCTGACTGATCCTTCATAGTGTATTTATCCAATTCCTAGACATAGACTTAAGGGACTTGTACAAAAATGCCATGATGAACCCATATTTTATGGACTAATTTAAAAAACTAATAATTAAGCCAGGCAGTGGTGGCACATGCCTTTAATCCCAGCACTTGGGAGGCAGAGGCAGACAGATCTCTGTGAGTTCGAGGCCAGCCTGGTCTACAGAACGAGTTCCAGGACAGCCAAGACAATACAGAGAAACTGTCTCAAAAAACCAAAAACAAAATAAAACAAAACAAAAAAACAAAACAAAACCCTAATATTTAAAAAAAAAACTGTCTCAAAAAATAGACAAAAATAAATAAGCCCCCCTCACGGACTACATAGCACCTGTTCTGGTATTTATTCTGCCTTGTTTTCGTCTCCAGGTCTCCTCAATTATTCTGTTCTATAAACCACACTTCAGAAATAGGGTCAAATATGGGGTCAAAAGCAGTTATACTTGCCATGCCTGATAAAACTAGGGAGCTGAATAAAGACATCCTACCTTATCTTCCCTTTCCTACTAATCCCTTTGGTCAAGATTCATCCTCAGAGACACAGTGGTGGCTCAGTGACTAGACACAGGTTAGAGTCATTTGGGAAGAGGGGCTGTCAATTAAGACAATGCCTCCAGAAGAATTTGCCTGTAGGCCAGCCTAGAGTGCATTTTTTGGATTGATGACCAATGTGGGAGGGCCCAGCTCATGGTGGGCAATGCCACATCTAGGATGGTGGTCCTAGGGGCTATAAGAAAGCAAGTTGAGCAAGTCATGAGGAGTGAGCCAACGAGCAGCACTCCTCCATGGTCTCTGCATCAGTGCTTGCCTCCAGGTTCCTGCCTGTTTGAGTTTCTGCTGTCTGCCCTCAAAGATGGACTATGATGTAGAACTACAGGCTGAAACAAACCCTTCCCTCCCCAGGTTGCTTTGGGTCATGGTGTTTGATCACAGCAATGGGAATGCTAACTAAGACAGCAGAGAGTTTATGATGTTCTTAATGGCCAGAGAAAGGAGAAAACAAATAGGGTTGCTGATGTTTCAGGAATGAGAGGCAGAAACAAATGGGCTCAGTGGGGCTAGTGAGATGGCTGAGATAGCACATGGGTTTGCTCCCTAACACATGCTTCTTAAACACACAGCTATGGCACATAATGAGCTCTGTCTTCACAGAATGAGCAAATCCAGTCTTCTTGGTCTTTCTACTGTGCCTCTCAACATTAGCTTAGCCATCACTAACAGACTTGCCTGCTGTGGCATCTGACATCCACTCTCTGATTACTTACTACACATACACCTGTATTTCTGCATGATACACATATATTTGTGTATGTTTATTTTTGTTATACACCAGTTTTTATACTGAGTCACTCACAAAAGTGCACTTTCTCTGAATAACCATTTACTTACATTTTTAACTCAATTCACAGCATGGGAATATGTGCCACAGCAAACATGTGAATCTAACCTCTACAACACAAATTACTAAGAATCTACTTAACTCTGTAAAAGATCAGACATTCTTTCACTCAATTCTTATGAGAAACACATATTCTCATGGACTGGAGATGGCTCAGGGGTTAGGAGCTCTTCCAGAGTTCAATTTCCAGCAATCACACATGGTGGCTCACAATCACCTACAATGAGATCTGGTACCCTCTTCTGACATGCAAGCAGAACACTGTATACATAATAAATAAATAAGTAATCTTAAAAAGAAAAAAAAAAAAAAAGGAAGAAACAGATGTTCTCCAGGAAGAAAGAATCTAAAGAAAACAATGATCATTCTCCTTAAAAAGTATTTTTTCTGAATATAGTCAAACTTTGACTTACCTCGTTGAGCAGCAAATGCCTGACTGGCTGAAAGGAGTTTTGTCTGTGTTCTTTTATACCTTGTTCCCTCTGGAAAAATCACAAGATACATCTGTGGGGCATAAATGAACTTTAGTTTGTGTGAGTCCACTGTTGTTAGCACTGACTTAGCAATTTGAACTGTTACTCTTGCGGTAGTGTTTCACATGGTGAGAAAACGTGTATTCATGTATAAACAACCTTTACTTTTAGCAGAGTGACCCAAATGCAGATTCAACTAAGGCCGACCACAACATGGGCTATAATAAAACGTAGCTCTACATTTATGGTAAAGCCAATCTTTAAAAATTTAAAACTGTTTTAAAAAGTTTTAGAACATGCTAGTTAGTCACTAATATAAAATCTGGACACAAAATGCTGCCCTGTGATTAATGATCACCCACCTCTAGTTCCCAAAAATAAACCATGACATTTTATTTTTGCATATATTAAAATTTTATTAGCACATATTAACTACATGTTAGTGGAATCTGCTGTATGTCTGCACAAACACACACAGCGCACACTCATCATATTCAACCTTCAATCTTCCACCATTACAGGAGTGTAGCTAGCAATGTCCTTAAGTATCAAGGCTAACAGTACATCTATCTGAAAACTGCTTATGAATTTAGTATTTGCGTTTCAAAAGGCTCCTACAATATTCCATTTTATAGAGCTCTCCGAGTGCTTTTTACATCATCTACTTTAAGCCATCTCATACATAAAACTGAGACTGCAGTATCTGCAAACAAAACGAAGTATCAAGATAGATACTAAGTCATCAATTGATATGTTTTTATATTTAATATCTTAGGAAAGTAAAAATAAAAATATTAAGGCCATGTAACAAGAAAACTTCTACTTGAGAACTGAGTGATGTAAAAACACTTTTTAATTGGTGGCCAACAGACAAACTCACCAAGTAAACACAATAATATAGAAAACAATAGGACAGGGATTCATGAGAGGAAACTATGTCCATTTATCCATGCTCAAATGATCCCCACCAATACTATTTCCCTACACAGCTAGTATAAGAAGCAATGTTTTTCCTGAGCAATCTGTGGATATAAAACTCCTACTAAATGAACCTATAGGAGAATATAAATTTGTTTATGAAACAAGCTTACAAAGAAATGCAGTGACTCATCTGAAAAGCTGGTATAATGTACAACAGCATCTCTGCAATTCTCCATTTGCAGCTCCTTTTGTCCTCAAGGGCTGTCTGGCATTGTGAACAGCTGATCCCCAGCTGTAGCATTATGTTGGGAGCTTGTGGAGCCTCTAAAGTATAGGGCCTAACCGAAGGAAGTCACAGAGAGGCAGGCCTTGAGAATTATAACCTACCCAGACGTGAGCAAACAGTATCATTCTCTGGTGGTCAGCTATGTCGCAGTGCCACTCTGCATGGTGGAACATACCAACAAAGCACAGGTCAAAATAAAGCCTTCTCTCAAGTTGCTTCTTATTAGAAATTTAACTAGGGCACTAAGCAGAGTGGGTAACAGAGAAAATTAGTACAGAGAGTGGTGTTATTGCTATGGTAAACCTGACCCATGGCTCTTAGGCATTTGGTTTTAGGTCTTTACAGATGTTTGAGCACCACAAGCTCAGGTAGAATGTGGAAGATTTTGGAGCTATTATGTAGAGAACCCCTAAAACATTGTAACCAGAGCTTGAATGGCCAACCTGATGATAGTTTAGAAAATCAGGATGAGAGAAATGCAAACAGTGGGGCCAGGTTCATGATGTTTCAGAAGAAACAATAAAGATTGGGAATTGTGCCAAGAGACTGGTTTTATTACATTCTAGAAAGAATGTGGCTGCATTTTACCCATTTCCTGATAATATGAGTTAGGCTGAATTAAAAAGCAATGGATTAAATTGGTGAGAAAGAGGAGGGTTTGTATGAGCGAGAATTGTTGAGACCAAGGTTGGAAAAAGCACAAGGACAAATAGCCACACGAATGGAAACACATGAACTATGAACCAATAGCTGAGGAGCCCCCAACTGGATCAGGCCCTCTGGATAAGTGAGACAGTTGATTAGCTTGATCTGTTTGGGAGGCATCCAGGCAGTGGGAACGGGACCTGCCCTCAGTGCATGTGCTGGCTGTTTGGAATCTGGGGCTTATACAGGGATACTTGGCTCAGCCTGGGAGGAGGGGACTGGACCTGCCTGGACTGAATCTACCAAGTTGAACTCAATCCTCAGGGGAGTCTTTGCCCTGGAGGAGATGGGAATGGGGGGTGGGCAGAGGGGAAGGGGGGGGGGAGAACAAGGGAATCCGTGGCTGATATGTAAAATTAAATTAAATTATAAAATAAAATAAAAAAAAATGGGAAAAAAAAGCAATGGATTAATATGTTTGGTGAAGGAACTCTCAAGACAATAGTATCCAGGCTCTGGCATTATTACTGCTCACCACTCTTGGTCAGATTTACAGTGAGAAAGAACAGAAAGATGTCGGGGGAAAATATGTGCTTTGGGAATGAAAGGAATGTGAGCAAGTTTAAAGCTTCAGACAAAGGAGGTGTGAAGAAAACAGCTACATTAGAGGTTAATGCTGGTACAGAAAAACCTCATATTCTTCACCAAGACAAAGGATGCCCTCAGGGCAAAAGATTCCCATCCATGGAAGGGTCCAGCTTACAAAATAGCAAATTCATCTGAGAGGAGAGAGTTTAAACTGAAAAAGCCTCAGCAGGGATTATCTCCTCGAAAACAATTACCTAGGAAAGTACATTTTGAAGTTACATTTCAAAGGCCACTGTGGTCCAACAGGTCCAGGCTGTTTCTCCAAAGAGCAGCAGATTTTGGTAGCAGCATCAAGTTGGTGCTGGTCTGTACACATACCAGGCATTAAAAGTGAAATGAAGAAGTAATGGAGGCTTGTACAGAGGCTCCAGAAAGCCAATCAGACAAACATGTAGCAGGGTTAATTCCCTGCATGGAGCTCCTGAGTCAGCTGTTATGTGAAACTATAAAGGAGAAGCCTTAAGTTGTAATGGAGACTCCAAAAGTGGATATTGACCTGGATATTGACCCAGGAAAGCTACAGGCACTGAAGAGAGCCAGACTAACAAGAGAGGCTGAATGTGCATTGCTGGTAACACAGCTGGAGAGGTATGGGTCTACCTAGGCCCAGTAGAGCTCCCATGATGCCAAGAACCCAAGTTGGCAGACACGGAACTCCAGGGTTTGGTGTTTACAATGATGGGTTTCAGTTTTGCTTTGATCTGATCTTCTCTTGTGCTCCCAATTCCTTTTTTAGAATAGCAATGTTTATTCTGTGCTATTGTATATTGATGTATGTATCTTGATTTTTTTTTTTTTTAAATTTTACAGGGGCTTACAAATAACAATCTGCCTTGAGTCTTAGCAGGCTTTGTAGTTTTGAAGTGTTGGAATTATAAGACCATAAGACTTGAAGTTGGACCAGAAGCATTTTGCATTATAAGATGGCCATGAACTTACAAAGCTAGGGATGAGATGTGCCTGTTAGGATGCAAAATATCCACCACAGGCTCAGGAATGTGAACATTTGGTTTCCAGGTGGCAGGTGCTGTTTTGGAAACTGTGGAACCTTCAAGACATGGTGTCCCACTGGAAGAAGTGGAACTCAGATTTACAGCCTGATCTTGCTTCCTGTCTTGTCCTGTCCTGTCCCCAGACCCACAGAGATCTGAGCAAGAAGGCTCTTGCTGCCACAGCTGTTGCCATGCCTTCTCAGTCATGGTACCCCCAAACCACACATCCAAATACCTCCTTCTTCCTTTACCTTACTTCTTGTCAGGTATTTAGTCATACCAATGAGAAAGTAATACAGTGTCCACGCAAATATATTAGGTTTTTGCCCAACCAGAGAAGACTCTTTAAAATCTATTATCATTGCCAAATTTTTTGTTGTTATTTGTTTTTAAGACAGAAGTATTTATTTCGGGTTTAGGATTCCAGGAGGAAAGGGATCAATAATGGTAGGGAATTGTGGAAGCAGATAGGAGATAAGGCATCAGGAAGAGTGAGAGTTCATGTCTCAAACTTTGAGCAGGTAGCAGAGTTTGGACTGGGAATTGTGGTAATATATTGTGTACCCTAATAAACTTGCCTGGGAATCGGGGGACAGAGCCAGCCACTAGATTAGGCATAGAGGTCAGGCAGTGGTGGGCACACACCTTTAATCCCAGTACTGGGAAGCACACACACTTTTAATCCCAGGAAGTGATGTCTGGGCAGAGAAAGGTATATAAGGTGTGAAGAAACAGGAACTCTCTTCAGGCTGAGGATTTCGTAGAGGTAAGAGCTAGTGGCTGGCTGTTCTGCTTCTCTGATCTTTCAGCTTTCATCCTTATATCTGGCTCTGGGTTTTTATTAAAAGACCATCTAAGGTTCGAACAACAGGGAATAGTGTGGGGCTTTTAAATCTCAAAGCCCTTCCCCAGTTATATACTCTCTACAAAGCCATGCTTCCTAAACTGATGTAATCAGCGTGAATACATGAGAACCAAGTTTTCAAGTATCTGAGCCTCAAGTGGAGATTGTCTTGCAAAGTATCACATATAATGTTTTTGTTTATGTGAGGAGGCCTGGGCATGTGGACCTCTTTTGTTGTTTCTGTATTTGATATGGGTGAAGGAAGCTGGGAAAGCCCACCGTATGTGCAGAGGGTTGAGCCTGAACACTGGATATGGCATGGAAGAGATGAACTCAGGTGACAAAGGGAACTGGGCTGGTATACAGGATATAGATCTGGTCGAATCCTGAAGGTTAGGGTTACTCTGGACAGGGCTGATAGGACTAGGCTTGGGCACAGAGTCTGACATTCAGGCTAGAACTGCTGATTTAGAAGAAAGCATGGAATGAGTGATGTTGTGGATTCACCAGTCTGAATTCAGGTATAAGATTTATGGGTCCTGACAGGCATGGTAGAGCTGACTGGGTTGCATAGAGTGGAGTTGGTGAGTAGATTATCTTCCCAGCTAGGTATAAAGGCAAGGAAGGGCTCTCTTTCTAGGTGTGTTAAGAGTTAACAAGGCGGGTTGGGGATTTAGCTCAGTGGTAGAGTGCTTGCCTAGCAAGCACAAGGCCCTGGGTTCGATCCTCAGTTCAAAAAATAAAAAAAAAAAGAAAAAAGAAAAAAGAGTTAACAAGGCAAATTGCATTCTCTACTGTAAGTAGAATGGCCCACAGAGGCACTGCTGAGGGTGGGTCTAACGGCCCTCCCTGCCTAGAGGAGCCGGTCCCACAGTGCATGAGAAGAGTGTTCAGATGAGCGGCGTCTGGTGTGTCTTTGGAAAAGGACTCAAATCTTGATGGATGGATGGCTTTGGGGAGGAGTCCAGGTTACCCAACTAGGAATGAGGCCAACTGAGCCTGTTCACAAGAGTAAATAGGGTAAACACACTCTTGGGACTTCCTAGCTTATGACGGTACACAGAAAGTGACACAGAGGCTGCATGGGTCTGCACTAGGTCCTTTGCATATATGTTACGGTTCTTAGCTTGGGGTCTTGGTGGGACTCCTAACAGTGGAAGTGGGGGTGTCTCTGACTCTTTTGTCTGCTCTTGGGACCCTTTTCCTCCTACTGGGTTGCCTTGCCCAACCTTGATATGGGGTTTGTGCCTAGCCTTGTTATACTGTGTTCTGTTGATATCCCTGGGAGGCCTGCTCTTTTTTTTTTTTTTTTTTTTTTTGGTTTTTCGAGACAGGGTTTCTCTGTGTAGCTTTGCGCCTTTCCTGGAGTTCACTTGGTAGCCCAGGCTGGCCTTGAACTCACAGAGATCCGCCTGCCTCTGCCTCCCGAGTGCTGGGATTAAAGGCGTGCACCATCAACGCCCGGCGAGGCCTGCTCTTTTCGGAAAAGAAACAGAGAAGGAATGAATCTGGGGGGGAGAGGAGGTGCGTGTGTTTGGGTGCCTGGCAGGAGTGGAGGGAGGGGAACTGTAGTTGGGACACATTGTATGAGAGAAGAATAAATTGAAAAAGAAGCACGCAAAATAAACATTCTTAGGGCAGTTGCCAAGAGTGGGCTAGTTTCAAATCTTATTCCAACAATCTTTCTCTAAGTTTGTCTGTTATACTATATAAATAAGGCCAACCACTCTATTAATTGAAAATCACAATTCTTTTTCTTTTGTACCCCCTCTTGGATTCATAATATTTTTCTTCTCCCTTTATTAAAAATATTCAGCTAGGCAGTGGTAGTGCATGCCTTTAATTCTAGCACTTGGGAGGCAGACACAAGCAGATCTCTGATTTTGAGGCCAGCCTAGTCTACAGAGCAAGTTCCAAGACAGCCAGGGCTATACAAAGAAACCCTGTGTCGAAAAAACAAAAGACCAAAACAAATAAATAAATAAAACTTTTTAACGTTGGCTACATGTACTAACTTCTTTGCTGCTGGCCAAAAATTGGCATTTATCATGGTGTTGCCATGGACACGAGGCAGGTGGTCACAAAGGAGGAGGAGGTTAAACCTGAAGTGCCCGGCAAGAAAAGTATGAGCAAAGGGCAGCCTTAAACTTCTGGACTCTCTTCTCAACTGCGCCTATGTACATGAAATCCCTGCTCAAGAACAGGAGGAGTGAGGACCACAGAGAAAGCCTGGCAAGCTACATCATAGAGACCATGTTCAGGCTGTTTGCTACTACCACATTCATTGCCTTATCTGTTGAACTTTTACCAAAAGAACCAGTTTCATTCTCTTCTATAATGATCTTCTATATATTTTTAAAAATATGTATTTAAGACACAAAATATCATTTTAAAGAGATGCTTCAGCCTCTGATGGAAAAGTGGAAATCTGTTTTACACTAAAAACTATTCAAAATGAAGAGCTATTAACACAATTATTAAATTTCTAAATGTTTAAATTATAGCCTATTATTGAAATGATAATTTTCTACTAAAAGCAGTCTTTCCCTATGAACTGCATAAATTCATTTACTTTTTCACTGAGTCTCAGCCTCTTATTTCAAAGTGAGAGACTGTTAAAGGACTAGAGGAAACTCCAAGCAGCAATTTGCATGCTCTTAAAGTTTCCTTCTATTTCAGTTCATAAAAACTAACTTACTAGTTTTCAGAGTCAACACATTCATACAGCAATAACCTTAGAACTTTAAATCTTGATTAGTTGTATACTCCATAATATGTTTACAAGAAAACTGTAAAATATAATTCCTTCCTCATCAAGCTTATTATTAACCATGGAAATGTCACATGTACACACACACACACACACACACACACACACGCACACGCACACGCACACGCACACGCACACGCAGAGTATGGAAGGAAAGACAGTAAGCTGCATCTATGCCTGTATCTCAGAAACTTGTGACAACATGGTAGTCACGTGACATGACAAGGGAAGCTCCCTGGCCCTTACAACGGAGATCACCATAAAGTACCCAGGCGGCCAATGTAATCACAAGGGACCTATCACAGGAAAAGCCTTGGTGAAGAATCAGTCCAAGGAAGTGCCATTAAGGGAAGCACAGACCAGTTGCTGCTGGTTTTGGATATGTCCTGAAATCATCAGACAGGCAACAGCTAAAAGCTGAAAAGTCAAGAATGTTATTCTTTCTAGTCTCCAAAAGGAACTATAACGTTTTAGATCAGGAGTATTAAACTTGTAACATCCATGTATTTTCCAAAATTAGTGATAATAAACCACAAAACCAAGCTCAGAGAGGCTCATCTAGGATTAAAACAAAAACAAACAAACCTATACTACTTTGCTTAAGACAGAGGCAAAGACCAGCTGATGAAAGCAGCCAGAGAAAACAGGCTGCAGCACACAGAGCGGTCGGTCTCCACACACAGCACTCTGATGACCATTTTACTAGAAGACACAAGGAAAGGGCAGACTGAACACACGGCCAACGTCCGTGCAAAAGTGAAGCTGTTTACTTGCTTCCTAGACACAACCCCACAGCAGAAGACACAAGAAACTCTAAAGTAATTGTCTCTGGCTGGGTTGGCTGGCGAGCTGGAGGAAAGAAGGGGCACACACAAGTCCATGCCTTCATAGTTTACATTTTCAGAAAAGTACAATTCTGTCTTCTGAAGATATTTAAAAAGAGACAAACAAACAAAATTCTATTAAATTTCACACCATTTCAAACCAAGGCATCCCCTTTTCTGTGTTATGGTTGCTCTCTGGGTGTGCTGTAAATGGGAAAGGGCCACTGCTCACCATTATATCCTATTACCACCATCTCCACATTAGGTGCAACTTCCTACCTTAGGAAGTCCTGGAAGGTACTCAGAAGTAAACACTGACCATACCAGCCAATAAGCAGCTCTGGCTGCTGCCTGGTAAGTGGAGGGCATGATGTTAGAAGCAGGTGAGAGGAAAAAGGAAAGAACTCTGCAGTTCTTACCACAGTCATTAAGGTCAACTGCAGAGAGGGAGCCACAGGGAAAAGGCATTTGGAAAAAAGCAATTAGCATTCCTGAAATAGAAGATTGAAATTATTTTCCCCCCTTTATGAGGAAAAGTTCTGTAAAATATTCACTCTAAATGATTTTTCATCAGGAGACTCTTTGCTTTGCTTTTTGTAAACCTTAACTTATGCAATAAAAATCCACATTTACACAAACAGAAAACAGTTGTTCTTCTAAAACTAAATCTAAAATGAAGACTAGTTCTTCAGTGCTCAAATGTAAAGCTGCCAATGAACCTCCATCCTCTGTAGACTAAAAGACACACGCTTGCTCTTCCTGAGTCAATACTGATAATCACAAAAAAAAAAAACCCCAAAAAACCCTTATAATCATCAGTAACAATCTTTCCTGATAGCCAAAAGGACAGTTTATCTCAGCAAAACTCTGAATTAGTTATTCCTTATGGGGTAATATGTTTTCAAAATGACTCAGATTTTAATTTCTTAAGTTGCAAACTGAGTTGAGGAATGGAAACAGGCACTCTTACTGGTGTTCCTGCGTTCACGTAGCTCTGAAGCTTGTTTCTCATTTCTTTTTCATTAAATTTGGCACTTCGTTTTACATAAATTCCTCCATGCTGGTACATAAAAAAGAAAAAGAGAAAGAGCAATTACTCTTTAAATAACTAATCATCATAGTCATCAAAAAGGCAGCTTACTCCCAATGAGTAAAGTATAAAACTACATTTCAGAACTACAGTTAATATTTAAATATTACCATCTATACAATTTATAACTGAAAATTCTATTTCTACAGAACCCCAGAAAAACTGCATGCTGCACTGTACTAGAAAATACACTAACATTTAATTTTGTTAGCAGTTAAAATATTCTTCCTTTCTTTAAAAGATTTAGTTCAAAAATTTCTTGTGATGGATCTTAACTCATTGATTTCTACTGACTCACTGATGACTGTCATCAACAAAGTCAATTAAAAGTATCCAGGATGAGAGATGGCTCAGCGACTAAGAGCACTTGCTGCTCTTTCAGAGGACCAGGGTTCAGTTCCCAGCACCCACATGGTCACAACCATCTCTAACCCAGTTGCAGGGGATTCAGTGTCTTTTTCTGACCTCCATGAGCACCAGGAACACATATACACAAGACACTCAATCACATAAAATAAAGCCAATTAAAAATAATAAATAAAAGCGGCCACTGGCTGGGAAGGAAGGGTATAAAAAAATTTTTTAAAGTCTATCTACACTTACAACCTTTAGGGAATTAAAATATGGACTAAGTACTAGAAATACATATACTCAAGACACCCAATCACACAAAATAAATTAAAAACAATAAATAAATGAAGGAAGGGAGGGAGGGAGGAAAGAAGAAAAAAAAGAAAGCTGGCTACTGGCCAGGAGGGAAGGGCATAAAAAATAATTTTAAAAAAGTCTACATTTACTACCCTTAGGAAATTAAAATATGTACTCAGCTACAGAGATTTATGTGACATCATTACAGACTGAATTTTGTTCCCCCCAAATCTTATATTGAAGCCCCAACTTCCACAGTGACTATATATGGAGATAAGGTCTGTAAGAAAATAATTACAGTTAAGTAAAATATACTAGCTAGAGCCCTGCTAGTGGAACACACACCAAGAATGCATATATGTGGAAAAAAGGCCAACTCAGAATACAGGGAGAAGGCAGTCTGCAAGTCAGAAATGTGGGCCTTGAGAAAAAGCAGTACCACCCACACATAGTCTGATCTTGAGATTTTTAGCCTTCAAAACTGTGAGAAATACATTCCTTCACATTGAACACTTCATATACTGAGCTTAGTACCTGGTTTTATCTCCTACAGATTACTATTTTTGAATCAATTTTTTTAAAACTTTTAAAAATAATTTATTGCCAGGTGGCAGTGGTGTATGTCTTTAATCCCAGCACTCAGGAGGCAGAGCCAGGCGGATCTCTGTGAGTTCGAGGCCAGCCTGGTCTACAGAGCAAGATCCAGGACAGGCACCAAAACTACACAGAGAAACCTTGTCTTGGGGAAAAAAAAAAATAGATAAATAAATAAATAAATAATTTGTTTTTATTTTATATGCAATTGGTTTTTGCCTTCATGTATGTCTGAGTGAGGGTGTCAGATCCTCTGGAACTGGAGTCACAGACAGTTGTAAGCTGTCATGTGAGTGCTGGGAATTGAACCCAGGGCCTCTGAAGAGCAGTCAGTGCTCTTGATCACTGAGCCATCTCTCCAGCCCCTTGAATCAATATCTTAACATAATTGATTGATTGTCAAATTCTATACCTTTTAATTTTCTATTTGACTTCTAGGTATTTGTATTTCTGCTATTCCATTTGACTATTTGGAAAACCAGACATGTAGAGACTCACCATTAAGAATAAGAGCTGTGGAGAAGGTTTAGCTGGGAAAGCACTTGTCTCACAAATATGAGGATCCAAGTTTGGATCCCTAGAATCCATGTAAATAACTCAGCACAGCAGTGCACACTTGTAATCCCAGTAATGGCAAGGAGGCAGAGACAGGGAGTTCCTGGGGCTCCTGGCTAGCTAGTCTGACCAACATAGCAAAGGTCTAGGAGATTGTCTCAAACAAAAAGTAGAAGGTGCTTGAGCAGTGACACCCACAGTTGTGCCAAAAACTGTCCCCTGATCTCCATATGCATCAATATGTGCACGCAAGCATGCACATTATGTGTGCACACACAGAATTCTAAATAAAAATACTTACATTTAAAATAAGCCATTTTAAAAACATCTGTACCGAGCATGCACGAGGCCCCATGTTCAATCACTAGTACCATAAAACAAAGAAAATCAGACATATTTTCATTAAATTGTGTTGAATTTGAAATAAAAGAGCAAAGACAAAGGTTACCTGAGCAAAGTAAAACCCATACAGTGGAAGCCATTTTAACCGGTCTTTCAGCACATAGCGCACATGTCCAAGGGCATCCTGCCGGGCAGCCAGCATGTCTGCAACAATCCAGTCAACTGTAAGAAAGAACCCAGTCAGTACATGACTAGCCAAAGTCAACTTCCACCTTCCCCTCACAGAAACCAAAGCTCTTCTTCAGAGCTCGGTCTGCACAAGATAACTGAAAACATGACTACGGAGGCAGAGGCAGAAGGACCACGAGCTCAAAGCCAACCTGGGCCACAGATCAGGTTCAGGCCCAGTAGAGCAACACAGCAAGACATGTATTGAAATAGCTTTTTTTAATTTTTAAAAAGAAAATATGATTAAAATGCTTAAAACAAAGCCAACTCCAGACACATTAAAAATAAATAAACCTTAAATTAAGGAGGAGCTATCTTTCCCCATTTCTTAAAAGGCCTTTTATTTCAAGGATAAAACACAAAAAAACTACAAAATACATAGGGCTGGAGAGATTTTGCTCACTGGTTAAGGACATTTGCTGTTCTAGCAGAGGACCCAGGTCTGGTACCCACATAGTGGCTCTGCCTCTAACTCCAAGTCCAGGGATGCCCTCCTCTGAGTTCCAAGTGCATATACATACATGGTACATATACATACATCTATGCAAGGACTCACACACAAACACACACACACACAAAAATAAAAGACAAATGTTTAAAAACTTAATAAAATACTAAAATAATCCACTAACAGAATATAAATGGAACAAAGTCACTTTTAATTAAGGCTGAAAAACAGAAATGTTTCTTTTTTAATGAAGAGTAGGAAATTATAAAAAAAAATGGCAAAGGAAATAAGTGCAGTTAAATGTTCCATATACACAGTCTCTGACAAAAGGCCACCGCACTACATCTTTACTAATGACTTCATGGACAGTGTTCAACTGGAACGGCACCCCAACAAGGATCTCATATGACTTACAACAGTGCTAGGTAGATATGTATTCCTTATTTCTCAGCGTTTGAAACTGTGAGTTGCAATCCCATAAAAGGTCACTTTAGAGGTTGAAAAAACTTTGGGGATAAAAGTTTTTTTAACAATGACCAAAATGAATTCAAAATCAAAAGCATATTGATTCGGGTGTTTCCTGCATTTCTCCCCCATGCTGCATTGAGTAGCTTTCGTTCTGAACACGCAACACGTGTGCTTCTTTTCTTAACTGCACGCGCTGTCCCACCATGCAATGCCAATCAGCGGTGCCAGAAACAAACATGACTCAGATTCAAGACCAGCAGAATGTTATTAAGTGCAGTGCATTTACCAACACACACACACACAGACACACACACACACACACACACACAC
>CABHPR010129879.1:0-36358 GCA_902168415.1 Peromyscus melanophrys | reverse complement strand
GAGAGAGAGAGAGAGAGAGAGAGAGAGAGAGAGAGAGAGAAAGAGAGAGAGAGAGAGAGCTAGTTTAACTAGGGCTATGTGTTACAAATGGATTAGAACTACCCATTGGAGTATGGTTATTGGGTCACAATATTCTCTTTCTCTTAATCTTTCAATAGTCAATAACTCATCAGGGAGGGATAGGGCTCCCTGCATCCACTTTTCTCATATGTGATTATTAAAGAGCCCATTCTTGTTCGAACCAATGCAGTCATCCACATCTGCTTTAGGTTTCTGATTGGAGCAACTATGTCTTACCAAGACAATATTTCACAGCAATTCTTGTGTGGGAGCCTGTGAGAGTCCAGCTCCAATCTGCTCCACCTTTTGAATGGCTCTTAGGTGGAGGACAGAAGAATTAAGAAATGATAGATAAAAAGAGAGACCTAGCTGATGACAAGAAAGACAGAAACACAGGATAGCTTCGGGAGGGCCTGGGTCAATACCCACCAGCCTTGTCTTTTATTGAAAAGGGCTTTTTATAATATGCCAAGGCGAGAGGCAAAAGACCTCCCCATTGCAAGATCAAAGCACACCATACAGCCAAGTGTAGACCCTTCCAAATACCTGGTAAACACACCCGTGGCCAAATCATCTCCTTACACAGCCCTGCTGGGTAAAGCAAGCTCAATTCTCTGACCCTGAGTAAGTTCTCACTAGCAAGCATCTGTGGCCTCCTACAGGTCTCTCTTCTTAATAATATAAAGTGAGGGTACAGAGCTTAACTTTATTCAGCTCCAAATCAGCTTTTCACTAAGAGCTTACAAGTAGCTGGAATTATCATAGCTTTACTCGTGCTCCCTATGGATGCCACACTTTCCAGTAAAGGAATAGAGGATGATAAAGATAAAATGGCATTTTTGAATGGGTCTAAGATGACTACAGCAGTCTTAGCCTTACCAAGCCCTTTCTTAAATCAATAAATTCCTAATGAAACCACATCAAATAAATCAGTAAACTCCTGATGCAACTGCTTCAACTAATCAATAAACTCCTGATGCAACCACATCAAATAAATCAGTAAACTTCTGATGCAATTGCTTCAAATCAATCAATAAACTCCTGATGTAACCACATCAAATCAATCAGTAAACTCCTGATGCAGCTGCTTCAAATAAATCAATAAACTCTTTATGCAACCATATCAAATCTATAACTTTTTAGCATCATCATACCATGGTTCATCAACATTAACAGGTTAACATAATTCTAGCATGAATATTACTATAAATATTTACAATTCTTACAAACTTACATCCAAAAGCAAACTCGCAATAGAACTATTTACACTTTACAAACTTTAACAAACATCCAAAAGCAATCTCTCAATAGAATTCTTTGCATTTCTTGCTAACAAAACATAGGGTTCAATAACACAGGCTGCTATTAATCCACTCAAGGAGCAAGAAACTTTTTTTAAAAAAAATTAAAGAGACTGAGGAATATTAACTCCCCCTTTTCTTTATAATTTTTTTAAGCTTGCTTCATCTTGAGCCTGGGTAGAGAAAAAAAAATTCTCTATTCCTACAACAAAACAATTCCATTTTTACACAAAACAGTTCATGAGTCACCACAATTAATAAAACATATGCATACACAAAATAATTCATAAGTCATCACAGTTGACAGAGTCTATATTCGTAAGCAAAATCAAAACTATCCCATTGCAATTGAATCACTCCTGTCTATCCTATTTCTTAAGTCTGAAAACTTCAAAACAGCAGTTCTGATACCAGTCTTAAAGTTCCACTGAAAGCTTTCTGATACCAGTCGTAAAGTTCAAAATACAAACAAACCCACAACCACTTTTTTTTTGCAGTTTCCTTGAATGCAACAATTCAGTTCAAACACCAGTCTCTGAAACTTCACTTTCAGTTACAACAGCATTTTATGGCAGTCTTACTCTAGGAACTCTGCTACAGACAGGGAGAAGGTGGCTGTTACAGTAACTGAGCCTCTGAAAACCTCTCAAAAGAGTTCTCCTTGCAGCCAGCTGAACCAGGAAGCTGTTTCTTAAAGGAGCCATGCATTTGTCTGCCGCCAGCAAACAGAAGGTGCCTGATTTTAGCTGCTGGCTCCCAGTCTGCTTTTTTTACCGTCCTGGTCTGTCTCTCATCTCTGGATTGCTAGCCCAGCGACCCTGTGTCCTGAGGCTCACTACTGCCTCATGTCACAAGGGCTCAAACTACCTCCTGGCTGCTATGAGCTGAGGCTCTCAATCAGCACCCAGGGCTCTGGAGGAAACCCAGCTGCTAAGAGCTCCAGCTTCCTGGGGTCTAGTTACCTGCCCTGCCAGTGGCTCTGCATCCAGCACTCCAGTCCCAGAGTTTGTACAGCCAATTGCTTCACCCTGCCACTGGGAGCCCAAGCTGGCCTCCAGCGAGTTTCCACCATTCAGCCTCGAGTACTGCTGCAGCACACTGCTGATAGGTACTCAGATCCTATACATTTCATTGTTTGATTGCAGGGAGGATTTCAAAACCTCTGCTGCTCTCTCCATGCCAGGGCTCATCCCACCCTGGAGTCCTGTCAGCCAGCAGTTTTCCCCTGGGTCTTTCACTTCTCTGCCAATGTTCTGCCCTTGGGGATGCTGCCTGACCACCACAGGGCTTCCAGCTCACTGTTGCTTGAGGTAGTCAGGCCTACCTCTGTGACCCTTAAAAGCACATACACACAGACTCAAAGAAAGGCACATGTTCCCAGACCCTCCTGGTGTGCACCCCAGGGCATCTTTCTCTGGAGGCTTTGTCTCCTGGACAGCTCCCACTGCACTCTGTGCTCTCCAGCTGCCTCATGGCTATCCTGGGGTGTCCCTTGCTGGGCTCTGGCCTCAGGAGACTCTGGCTCCTGGTGACAGACCTGCTCTGGTCACTGGGGTCCAAAGTCTCTGCTGCATCCCAAGCCACTGATACTCCCTGAGGTTTTGTCTCTAGCAGAGCTGCTGCATCTCTGCTTGGCTGGTCAAGGTTGCATGTAGCCTCAAGCCAGCATCCAGCAGGCTGACTGGTGGCTCAGCCATGGCAAGAAGTATGCAGAACCCTACTGTTCGTGCTGGCTCTGGGAGTCTGCTGCCTGTTAGCTTGATGATCCCCCCACAGGTCTTGGCTGCTGATGCCTGGCTGCTGCTGCTTGCAGTGGGAGCTTCTGAAGCTGTCAGTCTCTGAAGCAGCTTTTTGTTCTCAGACTGCCAGGTTAGCAGTGTCTGTTCAGTCCTGGTTGCTGCTTTCTATGTCCCAGGTTGTTTCTGTGCTCAGGGAAGAACTACTCTACTCAAAATTACTTTGTGCTCAGGGAAGAACTACTCTACTCTAAATTACTTTATATTAAACCTTCACCATATTCCTAGACCTAAAGCATATATTCTCCACCTTCACCAAAACTTTTTTATGAATTTTGCTGCAGCCTAACTTTAACTACTCTGCTTTTACTCTTGAAGATTAGAATATCACCACCTCCTTTAATTCATTACCAGGAATGCCCCCTGCTCTGTGGTTTCCTTCTCTTTGTCTTCCATACCTAAGTCCCATGTTCAGGGCGCCATCTGTGGGAGTCTGTAGGAGTCCAGCTCTGACCTGCACCCACCTTTTGAAGTGCTCTTAGGTGGAGTACAGAAGAATTAAGAAATATCAGACAGAAAGAGAGACCTAGCCAAGGAGAAGAAAGACAGAAACAGGATTGCTTTCTGAGGGCCTGGGTCAATACCCACCAGCCTCATCCTTTATTGTAAAGGGCTTTTTATAATATGCCAAGGGGAGAGGCAAAAGACCTCCCCCTTGCAAGATCAGAGCACACCATACAGCTGTGTAGCCCCTTCCAAACACCTGGTAAACACACCTGTGGCCAAATTATCTCTTTATGCAGCCCTGCTGGGTAAAGCAAGCTCAGATTCTCTGACCCTGAGTAAGTTCTCAGTAGGAAGCCTCGGTGAGTTCCCACATTCTTGGTTTCCGACTCTTAAGTTCTTTGTGCTCCCTGTTTATAGTGTGCCCTGAGCCTCATTGAGATGGCATGAATAACTTGTTTAGGATTGAGCACTCACCTACCATTTATTTCTCAGCACCTTGTGCTTTGCAGCCATGTAGCTGGAGAAATAGCTTAGTGTTAGCATGTCTCCTCTTCTCTTCTTTTGTCTTACCCACCAGGAATAATCAAACCCTACTTAATCTCCCTGCACTTTCACAGCTTTGCATAACAAGGGGAGTTCATACAGACTTGCAAACTGAACTGAATTTTATGACCACTATTTATGAAGAAACACTTCAGAATAGGACAAAACAAACAAGAAAAAGAGCCCAAGAAAAGGCTCTTCTTATTTCTTTTCAGTCTTACCTTTTAGCAGTTCTCTATAGAGGACATTTTCATTCTTTCTCCTTAGGCACACCTCACAACTTCATTCAAAAAGAGAACTTTGCATGTCCCTATCCATTTCATCATCTCTCAGCCTCATTGCATTTGACCCGTGTCCTTTCTCTTTTCTCTTTACATTTTCTTTTACTGTGTGCTTCCATTTAAAGACCACTTCTCTACTTCACTTTTAGTTCATATAACTTCTGTCTTGTTCACAACTACCACTTAACCACATGTTTTCTAATTCATAAAATGTTTCTTTTTAATCAATATAGTTTCTCTTTATCCAAGATGCTAAGCTGTCTGTGGTGGCTGGAGGTATGTCTGTGTCTACTTGAGTTTCACCCTTATAGTTTGGTGAGGCCTCTTGAACTGAGAACTGAGTGTTCATAAGGACTTTTTCTTAGAGATCCTGTATTCTAATGTCTGTCTCCTCTCTCTAAGACTGCAAAACCCTGTTTGTCCAATGACGTCACATGAGTCCAACACAACTGCAGAAGCTCTCTACCTAGTCTAAGTTCAGGTCCTCAACTCCACTCCATACTCAAGCTCTGTACAACTCTCAGGGTGGGGAAAAGCTGTGGACTCTTTTTTTATTATTATTTTTTTAAGACAAGTTCTTAGGGCTTAGCTCTCATTCAACTTGAAGTGTAAATGTAGGCTGGCCTTGAAGTGACATAGATTCTTCTGCCTCCCTGAAAGTACAGTTGTATGTGAGCACACATGGCCCTGTTCATATTTTTAAACTCCATAAGTGAAACTTTGCAATCCAGCTGTGCAAGACTAATATTTGCCATTAAATTTGTAAATTAGACACCTGTTTTGAGGTTTTTGTTCACTATCCAGTCTATTCAATTTTAAATCATTCTACTGTTGAAGAGCTATCTGAAGTTATTTTTACTTGCTTGGAAAAAAATATAAGCTCTCAAATATTATAAATTTTATCATCTACTTTCTTAAGTTTATGAAAAATAAATGCATACTGCATGTTAAATATGGACTGCTGCCCATTTCTTCTTTAAAAACTATATAAAATACAGCATTTTAATTGATTGATATCTACAATCCAGCCTAAATGAAGATTAATATCTTGAAAATAATTTCTACTTTCAGTTATAAAACTTTGAGTTTTGTAAGAATATCCAAGAAATTATCTGGTCCTCACAGTTCCTTCCCACCTCCTCTTCCTCCATCTGGATCCATCGTCTCTGTCTCATGAGAAAGCAAACAGGCATCTAAAGGATAGTAATAAAAATAATATGATATAATATAGTGTGATAGATAACACAAAGAGAAACACTTCAGAATAATACAAAACAAACAAGAAAAAGAGCCCAAGAAAAGGCACATGATACAGATATAGATTTTGAGATCTACTCATTCATGCACACTCGAATCCCATAAAAAAAAAAAACAAAAACAAAAAAACACAAAACCAGAATCTATAATATATAAGCAAAGGACCTGTAGGTTAAAAAATAAGACATTTTTTTAAAGATAAAATTAAGAAGATAAAAGGAAGAGCCCTGGCATGATATTAGTAGACAAGGAAGTTCCAAAGATGCTGTTCAGTTTCTTTTCTATGGCCTACCCTTGAGAGAAGCTTGTTTTCCCAGTGAGAACCTCTTGGATAAAACTAAATTTCCATTTGCAAGTGGTTATCAATTGGAGATAGCTTCTGGGTTAGGGATGGGGCATGCGTTCACTTCTCCTTTCAGCTCTAGGAGTTCATCTGGTGTGGACTCATGCAGGCCCTGTGTATGCTGCCTCATTCTCTATGTGTGTTGGTCCTGTTGTGTTTAAAGGCTTTTTTTTCCCGTGGTGTCCTCCATCCTCTATGGCCTCTTACCCTCTTTCCACTTCTGCTACCAAAGGGTTCCCTGAAGCCTGAGGGCACAAATTTGATGGAGATACCCTTTTTAGGACTGTGTGTTCCAAGGTCTCTTACTCTCTGCATATTGTCTAACTGTGGGTCTTTGTTTTTATTCCCATCTACTGCAAGAAGCAGCTTCTTTGATGATGGCTGAGCAAGGCAATGATCATAGTAGTCATTAGGAGTCATCTTATTGCTATGTTCCTTTAGTAAAAAGTAATATTTGGTTTTCCCCAGGTCACTGGGTTATATCTAGTCTCAGATTCTTGGTTAACAATGCAATGTCAAGTATGGGTTCTATCTCATGGAGTGGGCCTTTGTCAAATAAGATATTGGTTGGTTATTTCCACAAGCTTTGTGCCACCATTGCACTAGCATATCTTGAAGTCAGGACACTCTTGTAGATCAAAGAGTTTGTAGCTGGATTGGGGTTTACATTTCTCCTTTGGTATCATTCAGAGTACCTTCTGGTACCCAAAACACTAGTCTAAAAGGAAGAATACTCTGGGTAGGCACCAGACTGACTTATCCATGTTCCATGAATTATGTAGGTATTGTCTTCATCAATAGGACCTTACTATCTATTTGTGGAGAGCAACTAGCCTTGGCAACAGGCTGGGTTATTTGGGGATTCCCATAAGAGCCTTCGGCCAGCAAATTAATTAGATATAACCCATTCTCAATACTGGAAGCATCATTTGGTGGCAAGATATTTCCAGTTGAGGCTCTGTCTCCCCCATTATTTGGCAATTTCATTTAGATCACCTTCATATATGTATACATTTTAGGAAGTTTCTACTGTGTTAGGTTTCCATACTACCCCTCAAATGACCCTTAAATTTAGCTGTCTCTCCTGTGTTTCCTCATTATCTTCCCTCACTGTCCCCACTTGACCTTTCATTCCAGTCCCCTTCATCTAGTCCATCAATAACTATTCTGTCCCCTGACATTCCCTTACTCTGTATCTAACCTCTGTGGTTCTGTGTATTGTAGCTTGCTAATCATTGATTTAACAGCTAATATCCACATATAAGTGAATACATACCATATTTGTCCTTCTGGGTTTGAGTTACTTCACTCAGGGTGATTGTTTCCTAGTTCCATCCATTACCTAAGAATTTCATGATTTCATTTTTTAACACTTAGTAATATTCCATTGTGTAAACGTACCACAGTTTCTTTATCCATTCATCTGTTGAGGGACATCCGGGTTGTTTCCAGGTTCTGGCTGTTATGAATATAACAACAATGAACGTGCTTAAACAAGTGTCCCTGTGGTAGGATGAAGCATCGTTGGGTATATGTCCAACAGTAGTATAGCTGTGTCTTAAGGTAGATTGATTTCCGTCTTCCTGAGGAACTGCCACACTGATTTCATAGTGACTGTACAAGTTTGCAGTCTGACCCGTAATAGTTGAGTGTTTCCTTTATATCTTCACTGCTTCTGCATAATTATAGGAAAATTCTAGCATCTTTCTTATAAATACTGAAAAATGTCATATTCAGTGATAATTTGATGCATTTGACAATTTATATTTCAAATCAAAGTTAGTTATTTATACTGTACTCTTATTTATAACAAATTTTTCCATATTTCTTTTATCTCAAACTGAGTACAGAAAAAACTTTCATTCTTTGAAAGAATAAATTATTTATAATTAGCATTTTATTTGATCCACAAGACATCTTATACACCAACTCTTCATCCTTTCTTCTTTGTCACTTGATCAGTTCATGCTTGTATGTTAAATAAATTGCAGAAATGCCTGGAATTGAAAGATAGAGCTGGAATTTCCATTTCTCCAGATGATTTGTTGGATCTTTCACTTTATCTTTCCATATGCTCTAGTCCATTTCCTGATACTGTAACAAAATAAGTGAGGCTGGGCACTTAATAAATAGAGTTCTATTTACATATAGTTTTTGTAGACCGCAAGTTCAAGGTTGGGTGGCCTCATCTTTTGAGTAATAGAAGTACTTTGTGGAAGAGATCACATGGTTAGACAGCAAGTTTGAGAGGTTCATGTGCCAACTTTGTCCTTTCTGAAACAACTGCATCTTATAGAATCTGATGGATGTGTGCCACAGAGCTAGCTATGTTAATCTCTTCCAAGAATAGGTCTCAAAGTGAACTAACAGCCTTTCATTTGGCTCCATCCCTCAGAAGTTTTACCCTCCCTAACATTGCCATGTGGAGACCAAATTTCCTTTAGAAGGTGCATTTGGCCCATAACTAAACCACTGAAACAAATGTATAAGGCATTTTGATTGTTAAATAGAAGAATTTTTGCAGAATCTAATACTTTAGAATTTTGTAGTGCCCTGGATATAAACTAAACTTACATTACTAAGTTAAGGAGTCTATTTATGGCTAATTTTCAGTTCACTCCTATATCCTTCTTCTCTATATGCCTAGCCACTGGTGCTAGTATAAGTTTCAAGATTTCACAGATAAATTATTTCAAATATATTCAAATATCCACGTTACTGATGATTTCTTTAGTAGTTTGCTAGTTATGCAAAGAGACACAGTTGGCTCTATGTTAGATATCAATAAGCAACAACAGAATCATAGGATCTGTTGGAGATTCTGGTTTTGTTTTTTGTTTTTTGTTTTTAAACAGACAGGGTTTCTCCTTGTAGTTTTGGTGCCTGTCCTGGATCTCGCTCTGTAGACCAGGTTGACCTTGAACTCACAGAAATGCACCTGGTTCTGCCTCCCGAGTTCTGGGATTAAAGGCGTGCACCACCGCCGCCCAGCCTAGTGGAGATTCTTAGCTTTCGTGACAGGAGCTCATTTTTTTCCTTGGGGATCTGGAGAAATTAGGTTAGTTTTAGGTTAGTCTCTAATGATGGCTGAGCAAGGCACTGATCTATGAGTATAGCAGAATGACATTAGGAGTCATTTTATTGATACTTGGCTTTTGTTGTTTTGTTTTAAACCAGTAGTATTTGATTTTTCCCTGTCTGGGTTATCTAGTCTCTGAAATATTTCTATATCATTTAATACTTTACTTGTATTGGATATAATAAACACCTTTTTCTTTTGTAATTTAGTGACTTCATTTTGCCCAGGCTAGAATAAATACTGCCCGTCACAACTCCTTTGTGCCTAGAGCTGACAAGTACAAAAGACAGAAAGAAACCAGGGGGATATCATCAGGGTAATTAAGGAAATTCAGCTAAGCAGTTCATAACCAGATCTGTCTCTCTATAAGCCACAAGCCCATACCAAACACCAAGCTTCAGCTCTAGCAAATCCAACACAGAAATGAAAACAAAACTCTAGGGAGACATTTGATCAACATGGAAAGCACACTGACCTGCTGTTTTAGAAATATGTTTTGGCTTTAAGCATGGTTATCCCTGTCGCTGGAGCATACTTTCTCTGATCAGTCTTCCTTCTGCCCTCTATTTTAAGACCAATTTAAATATTTTTCCATGAATATTTCTCACATGAAATAATGTTGATGACTGTCCTTTCTTCCTGCACTTTACTCTGTGTCCTGTTACAGCACTTGCCATAACATACTATAATTAGTTCATTTTATGGCTATTATATTTTCTACCATGGAGATTGGAACTATTTTTGTGTATTTTGTTTTTGATAGTCCTATGACATTATAGGTACTAACTATATATCTACTGAATTGTTGAACCCTTGAACTTAATTAGCTTTATTTGACTGATGAATGAATGGATAGTTTTTGATCTGTTTCAAAGTGTAATAAATAAAAATGGTGAAATATTTTCCATCGGTTCATGTTCTACTGAGTGCCAATTATGTGCCTTGTATTGGATCTCAACAGTAATACCATGGTCATCATCATCCAAAGATAAATGGGTATAACTCTTGTAGAACTTATAATTTTGTAATGAGATATAGGAATTGAGTAAACAAATAAAAGTATTATCAGGTAGTGGTGCAATTAACACAAAATAATGGAGAAAGACTGTGGTTTGTACAAGGCTTTCTTTTGGGCCACCACCCAGCTCCCAAATCATGATACAGAGACTTATTAGTTTTAAATGCTCGGCCTAGTTTAGGCTCATTACTGGCTAGCTCTTTTAACTTAAATTAACCTGTTTTTCTTTACCTTTTGCTTGAGGGTTTTTAACTTTCTTCCTTCTGTATATCTTACTTCCACTACTTCTCACATCTGGCTGGCTGGTGGATGCCTGGCTGGCTGAGCCTGGGCATTTCCCTCTTTCTCATTCTCTTTCTCTTGTTCTTTTCTAGTTCCCTATTTATTCTCTCTGCTCACCAGCCCCACCTGTCCTTTCTCTGCCTAGCTATTGGCCACTCAGCTCTTTATTAGACCAATCAGGTGCCTTAAGGAGGCAAGGTGAAACAAATGCAATACATCTTTACATAATTAAACATACATCCTTACATTATTGAACAAATGCAGCATAAACAAATGTAACACACCTTTACACGATTCAAGTAATATTCCACAGCGTAAACAAATGCAACACATCTTTACATAGTTAACATAATATTCCACGACAGTGGTTGGTGGTAGAATTAATGGGGTGATCAAAGCATGACTCTGATAAGATAAACAGATGAACTAAGACTTGAAAAGAAGAGGATTCAGCCATGCAAAGAACTGTAGGGATAACATTCCTTCAGAAAGGAAGTAATCAACAGTACCCTGTGACAAAGAAGCTAATACATTTAAGTTGTTGATGAAAATACCTAATTTATATTCAAGTGAAGTATTTTAAGGGAGGAATTTATTGGCAGGTGATGAAATAAAGACACAGGCATGGGACAGATCTGAATTGTCCTTTAAGTAGATATAACGAGAAATCCAAGGGAGTCTGCTAAAGAGGTATTAGGGAGTTTATTATGATATAAATTGGGGAGAACAACTCACTAAACAGGATAGGCAAAATCGTGGCAGAGTCTTGGAAGACTGATGGCTAGTCCCACACTGCTTCTGCTGCCTGAGTCAGTCCACAATGTCCAGGCCCAAGAGTGAGAGAAGAGAGCGAGACATACCTGCCCCTCAAGTCATAAGCTAGCCCCAAGGCCATGCCCTAGGGGCTGGTACCTCAAGGTCATAGGTGGAACAGGTACCCACTATTAGTAGGTCTTCATTAGCAGGAGAACCAGTGTGTAAGCTAGACACTATTAACAAGAGAAAAAGCATTGGACTAGTCTCATGTAAGGTAACATTGGTGTCTTGCTTAGAGGAACAAAACCAGATCTAGAGAAGGGAACCTATTCGGGAAAGATTTTGAAAACTCTATGAATAGAACTTTGAAGATAGATTGGATTTGGGCAGAAGGGAACAGAAGGGCATGGCTGACCTCCATTATTTGGGCTCAAACACTGATGATATTTGCTATTGTGATGAAAGATGTTTTGGGGGAGAATAAAAATATTTAGTAAGGGAAAGTAATATTGATAAAAATAAATATTAACCAAGGACTTGGCTATTGAGTCATCAGCATATAGTTAATTTAATCTGTGCCACTACGAAAATCTAGAGGAAGAACAGAGCCCATGACCAACGTCGGTAGCATGTGCTAGCAGTTGGCAAAGTAGGAGCATCAAAACAGAATGTCAACTGAAGTAAACTAATGAGAGTGTTAGGGATACTCAAGGAAGTGAAATGAGATGGTTGTTTTCTTGTAAGGCATAGGAGGGTAAAGCAGAAAAAAGAATCGGCCATGTGAGTGATGTTGAAGGCTTCTACAAGATTTAGTTCAAGACAGAGGCAAATAGTGTAGTTCAATAGGAAAATGAGGGGAACACAGTGTATATACACAATATTTTTGCCTCCCTGTAATGGATGTAGAAGGTTAATGTTGAGTAGAAAAGTTTATGTAATGTCTTAGGCGAGTTTTTATTTATTTTCTAATGAGAGATAGTAGGAAGAGGAAGTGAGCAGAGATGTTTTAAGGGAGAGAATTGCAGTAGTGAGTGTTGTTATAAACATGTAAATGGAAAGTAGACGGACCAGAGGGAAAAAAAAACGACACATGAAGAATTGGGTTTGTTAGGAATCTAAGAAGTTACTTTGTGAGTAAAGTACAAAAAGAACATGGGTGGGTTCCTGTGCCGGCAAGTTCATAAATTTAGTAGTAGGAAGATACAGTTGAGGTGTCTGTCCTTTTCTGAGTGATGATGTTAGATTGATTAATTGAGGTTTATAAAGTAAAGCCAGTTGAGAATAGTTTTCTTGGTATGTAATGAACATTAAAAAATGCTGATTTTCTAGGCAAAGCTTAATGCACACTTGAGAATTAGAGAAGTGAATTTGTTTTTAAAAATCAGGTATTGTCTGATTTCCTCTCTCAGCATTTGCATGTCTGTTGGGGCAGCTTCTGTAGAGAATTGATTATAAGAAGCCTGAGGCTTCAATGGAGAAGAACCGGTCACTATAGCCATGAGCCATCAGGTCTGTTGTGGAAAGAGGAAAAGGAATGCTAAGTATTAAGGAGGGCATCTAGGGAGGGAGGCTTTTCCAGAGAGTAAGATCCTAATGATTAAAACTGGTGAGTCTGTGTTTGATAATTCTCAGTTTCTCAATTGACTTAAAGTGCTAGAGTGTCCAGCTGTGATAACCGAGAGAACACAACACTTGAAGTCAGTAGGCTTGGGGAGATGACTCAGTAAGTAAAGTGCTTGCTGTACAGCCTGAAGACTTTGGTTTGGCTCCCAGTGCCCATGGTTTTTGTCTTTTTTTTTTTTTTTTTTAAGTCAGGTGTGGTAGCAGCTCTCTGGAACTGCTGTGTTGTGGGGCAGAGGCAGACACACCCAGGGGCTCTGGCCAGCCACTCTAGCCAAAACAGTGAATTTCAGGATTAGTGGGAGACCATGCCTCTGGCTTCCCCTGCAGGGGATGCACCCACATGTACATAAGCTCATCCTTGCATGCAGCACATGCATATATATAATGCAAAAGAAGCCAGTGTATTCCAAACTTGTTTTTGTGTAAGGCTATATAGATTTACAGGAGAGTAAATCCTGAATGTATCACATAGCTAGCAAGGCAGATAAAGAAATGGCAAAAAGAACGAGTCTAGGGGCAATAAATGAGTAATCTAAAATTCGCAAAGAATTTTCTCTTTATGTAACAAGTACAAAAGCATAAATCTGAGAAGTTAATATAATGACACACATTTTACGTCTCAAAACTCCATACTAAAACAATCCTTGGCCAATTATGAATTTTTCACTTGATATTTTGTGAAACCAAAGGTTGAGATTAGGTAGCTTAGCCTAAATTAACTAATCCATGTGAATAGAAAATCCACAATCTTGGACAGTGACATCAAAGTTAATTTCCATTTAACAAAGAAAATAATCAGATAACCTAGTGTCTTAAGCTCTCTCTTGTCTTCACTTTCTATTCCTTATAATTTAGGTAGTACATAATATACAAAAGATGCAAAATAATGTGTTAAATTATCAGAAAGTCATACTTGAAAGAAAACAAATTAAATATTTAGAACTTCACAGAAAATAGGAAAAATTAAACATTCTTTATTATAGCGACTGCAAAAATTCTTATTATTTTTTCTTTATTACTTTATTAATTCACTTTTCTATATATCATAAAGTAAATTTGTGTGTTTTTTCCTTTTTGTCTTGCCAACATATGTTACCATTGTATCAATTATAATTACCTTTCATTTCCTTAATATAAATATTACACTGTTAAATAGAAACTTTTAAAAAGTATAGATAACTTGAGAAAGTACAGATAAACAGAAAGAAAGAGAGAAGTCCCCATAAACTCACTCCCTAGAATTAATCACATACATTTTCTTTTCAGTACATATTGAACAACTGCTTTCAATCATGGTTTTCACTTAGATTTTTATAATTTCTACATCTCATAATTCCACAGTGTGAAGGTGTTAAGATTTGTTCAACTAACCTATCACTGGGAAAGTGATCATAGTCTTTCTGTCTTGACAAACTGGAAAAAAATTGTAGCTAAAATATTACCTATGTCCATATTGCTATCCTTAGGGAAAGTACCTCAGAGTGAAAATAATGGATCATTGAATATAATTTGAAATTCAGTTAGATTTGTTGTTTTCATTTTATGAATGTTTTTAGTGTAGAAGTGTTTTACATATATGGTTTTCTGTGTACCATGTGTGTGCCTGGTGCCTGAAGAGGCCAGAAGAGGGAATAAGATTCCCTGAAGCTGAGGTATAGTGGTTGTGACCCACCATGTGTGTGCTGACAACTGCTGTACAAGAGCTGGTGTTCCTGACCACGGAGTCAACTCTCTAGCCCTTGTCTCTCCTTTGAAATGCGGACCACATTACTTGATTAAGCACTTTTCCCCCAGAGGAAATGCAACTACTTCAGAGAGAAACCCTGTTCTTTTTCACTGCAATGTTCCTTATGCTGCCCTAATAAAAGTAGCCAATAAGGTGTCTTCTGCAAACATGGATGCATAGGTATCACAAAGAAACTGAGAAAAGGCTAATTTCAGATGTATTTGCACATTTACTCTTAAGTTCTTGCGTTTGCATGCATAGTAAATAGCAATTCAGGATTTGTCCACTATCCTAGGTTTCTAGCCAAGATGTATGATAAAATTAATGTTGTGATTCCAGTTTGGGGATAGTATATTGAATGAAGTATCCTGATTCTGGGATATATTCCATAGCTCTGGTTATTGGTATTCTACATAAGGTCATACTTTTGTAATCTCTACATTCAGTTCTGTATATATGGATTTTGAAGTTCTCTCTGTAACCTCATGTAGGTATATTTGTTTTCAGGATCTTTATCTTTACTTTGAGTGGTGCCAATTCATTCAGGGATTCTAGCACATCTGTCATCCGGGATTATTCTATAACATTATATCTAATAAATTTGCCTTTAGTTTGAAAAAATGTATTTAAAAATGTTATTAAATTGTTATTCAGGAAGACTTTGGGTGAATAAAGTACTACGGAATATAGACTTAGACAGACTTTATTCTCTAGGCAGTTTGAAACTTTTTAAGGTTTAAGTTCTGTGCTAATACAGAAAATGATTTTTTTTGATGTCTTGCTGAAGATTTAGGCTATGGGAACATAATATGACTCCAGAAAGATGAGATGAAATATAAACAAGAATGAACACATGAATAGATACAATTGCTATGGTCATGAAAGCTTAATGTTTTCTCTATTTTTTTTATTGTGCTATACCTTTTTACAGTAAAGTAAACAAGTAACAATTAAATGAATTGCTGGCTTTTTACATATATATATATATATGCATATATATGCAAGCAGCTTCCAGATCCACAGAGACTAATTCTAGCATTTGTATAAAGTTCATTTATCTTCTCGTCAGAATTCCTTAGGAAATATACTTTTTACATCTGTCATCGATGTCATTTTTCACATTTTAAACTTCACGTGGAAGGAATGACAATCAGGTCCCTTCCCTCAGAGCCCAGGGAACCCCATGAAAGAGAAGGAGGAAAGAGTGTGAGCTAGAGGATAGAGGACTCCAAGAAAACAATATCCTCAATCAACATAGTCAAATCTCATATGTCTAGTAGGACTTTCTTTGGACCACCAGCTCTCGAATAGTGACACTGAGACTTCTTATTAAATATGAAAGCTTGACCTTAGCTTAGGCTTGTTCTAAACCAGCTCTTAAAACTTAAATTAACTCCTTCTATTAATGTGCATTCTGCTGCATGGCTCATTACCGCTCCTCAGTACCATACGTCCAGCTTCCTCCATGACTGGCTGGTGAATCTCTCCTCTCAGATTCTTTCCCAGAGTTACTATCTCTGCCTGGAAATTCTGCCTAGCTATTGGACTTTCAGCTCTTTATTAAACTACTCAGAATGTGCCTTTGGTGGGTGAGGTAAAACAGAGACTCATCTTACAAAAAGATTATCCCAATACAAATGACATCACGTGGACTGTGGCAGCATGCTCAGGGCCTGCACAGATCTGTACCAGGTCCTCTGCATATATCTTATGGCTTTTAGTTAATTTTTTTATGGAAATACTCAGTGTGTGATGTAGATCTTTAGTTCTTACACGTTCTCCTGGGATCTTTTCCTTCTGTTTCTCTCTTTTGTCCAACTCCAATGTGTTAGCTTTTGTTTTATCTTACTATGTTTTCTTTTATTATTATCCTTAAGAAGACTGTTTTTTAACAAGAGACAGAAAGGGAGTGGATCTGGATGGGAGGGGAGGTGGAGAGAACTGGGAGGAGAAGAGGGAGGGGAGGCCATAGTCAGGATATATTATGTGAGAAACATATATGTTCAATAAAAGGACAAAATGGAACCGTGGGGAGATGGGATTCTCTGGTAGAAATTAAAAGGAAGATGAGTTGGCGGAGAATATGATCAAAATATATTAAATTCTCAAAGAATTAATAAAATATTTATTTTAAAAAGCAAAACGGAAAAGGAATAACCTTCTATAGTCTTTGATCTGTGTTGTTAATGTTTATCAGTACTTTATCTTCTTCATGGTGTTGTATTCCTTTTTTGCTATGATTTATTTATGTATTTATTGGTTGGTTGAAATTTGTGTTATTTCCCTTTGAACCTGTAGATATTTTTATACATATAGGATATAAGCTTCATTTCTCTTGGTGTGTGCCTACTAAATTAAACCCATTCTCCTCAGCTAACCATAATAGACGTATAATGTACTCAAAGAAGATGATTAGCTGGGGAGAATAGGTTTAGGTTTAGTAGGCAATTCCAAATATTTTCCCAAATTTAGTGTACCAGTTTCTTAACACTTGGTATTATTATCTGTCTTACTTTTCACCATTCAGGTGGATATTTAATCGTATTTCTTTATGGCTTTAAATTGTATATTCCTTGTGACTAATGATATTAAATAACTTTTCACATATACATTGGTCATTTCATATCTTTTAGTCTATTCAAGATATCTGCCCATTACTGAATTTAGAAGTTTGTCTTTTTATTGCATTTTTTCTCTTCATGCTACTTTTATAACAAAATTTGATTTTAATGAAATTCAGTTTATCACTTTTCCTCGCCTGTGCATGGTTAAGAAACTCTTCCAATTCTTAGAATAGGGAAGACATTCTGCTGTAATTTCTTGTAGATGTGAGATTGCTTTAAATTTCACATATAGATCTCACTGTTTTAATTTTTGTATTATCATGTATGCTATTTCTTCATATTAATGTCCAGTTGATTTGACCCAGAGGCACATATTTATAAAGTTGTAAATTTGGATTCCTTGCTTACAGCTCGGTGACTTACCATGGAGCCCTTATAGGTACACAGGTGGATATGGACATAGATCTGTTTCTGAACTCCATTTTCTTGCACTGATGTAATTTTTTTTCATTCCTGAAGTATGTTAAGTATCTGTGACAATATTTTTCTGTCTTCATTTATGATAGTGCAATAATCTAGCATTGCCATTTTCCTACAATATTTCATTAGCTATAAGACATTGTTCAACTCATCATTTTCCACAAAAAAGGAAAGAAAACCTTGATAATTTAATAGGAATTCAGATGAGCTAAAGGGAGTTTGGCAATTTAGAATACTGACTGAGTCTTCCGGTTGATTTTTCATGAACACAATTACTTTTCACACATTGATTTAGGTATATCCCACAATTTTTTGTGTGTACCATGATACTTTAAACACTTGCTTTCATTTTTATACATAGGTTTAGGTTTTCTGTTACTCTGCCTCTATTGGCAGTGCCTGTGAATCACTCAGGTGGTGACTATGTACTCCATACCACTTGTGAAGCTCTGTCCATCACTCAGGTGGTGACTATGTACTCCATACCACTTGTGAAGCTCTGTCCATCACTCAGGTGGTGACTATGTACTCCATACCACTTCTGAAGCTCTTTCCATAGTCTTGCCATATTAAAAAGCTGACAATACCAGTAACTACAATTATCTCTCTAAGGATCATCATTTGTCAGCATCATAAACATTACTTTTAAAAGTACAGTAAGCTGCATTAGGAGTATAATTCTACTGTCAGGGCTGTTATTTAGTGTGGTCACAAACCAGTGCTGCCTTCCAGAGCAGGTCTTGTGAGCACAGCTGATGAAGAGCATACCTGACAAGACTGCATGGGATGTAGATGGGGACTGTGACCTCAGGTTGAACACAGTCGATACTAAAAGTGACTGAATACCGCAGAATCGTTATGATAAACTATTTTGACTTGAAAGTATCTTTTTTACAAAGATGGGATTTTGAAAAGGGCACTGAAGTTTATAGTAGGAGACTGAGAAAACTACTTGATAGCTTTTGTAAACCCATTTACAAAATTCAGATTGTCATGAGTATTTGTTCAGTATCTCCATTGTTATGAGGAAATTTTCCCTTAATATCTTCAAGTATTATATAGACATATGTGTATTATGTTTTATCTTTAAAAAATAGCTAATTAAAATATCTCATCTGCTTCTGCAAATAATCCAGGAGGAATGCTAATCTGTCAAGCAGTGTACTTGTCTGTAGTCCTAAGAGCTGGATGCTTCAACATAAACCTGGCCTTCACCAGGCCTCTCTTTGGAGAATGACTCTGTGGCTATGCCTGTGCATTTGCATACAGGTTTGCTTGATTAATTGCTACTTGACTCATCTATCATAATGCTAAGCTCTGGGATCACAAAAGATCAGACTCCCAAACCTCCTCCTGGAATTAATTTAAATATTTAATGTCAAAATCTTGGAAAGATTCAAAGGAAAATGGTTTCTTTTGTTACTAGTAGCCTGTTTCAGTATTATGATCACTTGAGAAAGCCAAAGCTGCATGTTAATTCATTATTATGATCCAAGTATATTAAAATTATGGCAATATTAATAAAAATAAATTAAAATATGCAGTAATATATGTATATTTAAAATGTATTCCTTCTAAAATTTTTGATAAGTATATAACTCATAAACACGTAATTTGAGTTTTCTGAGTTTTTTTGAATGATCACAAAAAACAAAGTATTTTTCATTTTTAGTATATGCTTTTTATTTTTTCACAATGTTGATTTTAGATAAAATTTACACTCACAAATAAAACATAATTATTAAGTAGGCAATTTGATATTTATACTCATATCACCACATCCCTATGAGTATCTAGAACACTTCTGTTTTAATATTCTAAGAGGTTTTTATTATTTATATCCCTTTCCATTACCCTGCTCAATCCAAAGAGCTTCTCTGATTTGTTTAAACTAAAGATTTGCCTTTTATTTATAGAACTTCATGTACACAGAAGCACTCAATGTTAGCAAAATATTTGTGTATTCATTTATTTTTGCATCAGTTTACTCATTTTTATTACTAGGTAACATTGTTCATTGTTGTTTAATATTACATTTGTATTCAATCTTTTATAAAGGCTCATTTGAATCATTCCTGTTGTTAATCTGTTAAAATATCTGTGGCAGTTCCTATACACATAGTTTTTTGTAGATGCATGTTTTTACTTACTTGGTTAAATACCTGGGAATGATATTCCTAAGTCATAAAATAGAAATATACTAATTTTTGAGTAACATAAACACTTTTTCACAAAAGGGACTCTATTATTTTATACTTATACTTAAGTTTGGCTTCCTCCATATACTAGCCAACATATTCTTGTCACCATTGTTATTCATAATCATGCTGCTAAATGTGCAGTGGTATGTCATTCTGCTTTTAATTTGCATTTCTCAGTGCCTAATGATTTTGAACATTTTTATGTTTACTGGCTAGCTGGTTATGTTTTTCTTTTTGAAGTACTTCTTTAAATCTTTTGCCAATTTTCAATTTTACAATCTGACTTTTTATTATTGATTTGTAGATCATTATAGATTCTGAATGAAGTCTGTTGTCACTTACATGTATCAGTCATATTTTCTCCTAGTTTTTATTTACCTATTCACTTTATTTTATTTAAAAAAATTTTAACCTTTGTTTTTATTTTATGCATATGAGTGTTTTGCCTGTCTATATGTCTGTATACCATATGCATGCAATACCCTCCTGAGTCCACAATAGAGCATTGACTCCACTGGGCCTTGTGTTGCAGACAGTTGTGAGCTGCCATGTGGGTCCTGGGAATTGAACCTGGATCTTCTGGAAGATCATCTAGTGTTCTTACTGCTGAACTCTCTGCACAGACCAGAAGTTGGGTTTTTTTTTTTTAATTTTTGTTTTGTTTTTGTTGTTGCTGTTTTTAATGGTCAAATTTAACTTATATGTCTTGTGTGAGAATTATTTACTTACTCCAAGATTCCAAATATATTGTCCTATATTTTCTTCTATGCAGTTGATTTAATTTTTCCTTTTGTGATTTGTTTTGAATCTGTGTGACAGATGAATATGTAGTTGTAGCATCATTGATTGAGAGATGCTTTTCCTGCTGAATGGCTCTTGAAGTTATAACGTGTCCAATTCAGACCATGCAGTTCTACTCTAATGGTTCTTTGTTTATCCTTAGGTCAGACGTACACTGACTTGATAACTGTACAGTTTGGAGTCAGGCACAGCAAGGCTTTCACTTTCACTTTATTACAGCTTCAGGCACTTATTCTATTTGCATTTTCCTCTAAATATTATGATTTTCAATTTCCAAAAATTCTCTGGTAAAGCTTTGAGATTGTGTTGAGTCATTGGGTAAGGGGAGTCAAAAGAGACTGATGAGAACATGGGAAAACCCAGTAAGTTTCTAGAGCTTTGTTGTCATTTGTCATTTGCTATCAAGTGAGTTCCTTGGGCAGAAGCAATGCTTATGGGTTACCATGGTTGTAGATAAAATATTCTACGAGTTCACAAGCATTTCGTTTCCCAGCAGCATCGTGTTCAGGAAGGTCAAATCCATATCCATAGGTAATGTCCTACTAATTACACAATATACTGGTTCCCATGATAACAATGGTCTAATATAACAACCTGCCATTATTTTCTCATTTGACCATCTATAAGAACATGTATTTTAATAGTGCTTTTATTTATTCTTTAAGAATTTTGTTCAATATATTTTGATCATTTTTGTTTCCCTTCCCAGACCCTCTTCTCCACCTTCCTTTATATTCTTTCTATTTCTTAGAGGCGGGGGCACAGAGAGACACACAGAGAGAGTTCAATGTCTGTTGTTTGTGTTGGCTAGCACAGAGCCTGTCCTGGGTTTGTGGTTGATGTATCTAGTGTCTCTCTCCTGAAAACACTGATAGTTTTCCTTCTCCCAGCAGCTATCAATTGCAATTAGCTTCTTAGACAGAGGTAGTGCTTTATAGCCACTTCCCTTACTCATTTCTGGAACTTTTTCTGGCTTGAACTTGTGCAGGTCCTTTGCATGATGGCAGTCTCTGAGTTCATAAATGCATATGCCCTGCTATGTCTGGAAGATTCTATTTCCTTTAAATCATCCACCATGTCTGGCACCTAAAAATCTCCCCTCTTCTGCATAGATCTATGAAATTTGAGTATAAAGGTGTTATTAACATCCTATGTAGGGCTAAGAATTGTGAAATCTCTTGTTCTCTGTATAAATTGTGAGTTTCTGTGTTAATTACTATCTACTGCAAGAAGAAGCTTCTCTGTTGAGGGATGTGTGATGCACTTAGCTATGGGTATGGCCATTTATCATTAGGAATTGTTTTATTTCTGTGTTCATTTCACAGAATAATAGTAATAAGCTTCCAAAAGGGCCAGTGACCTATCTAGCCACATGGGTGTCATCTCATTGAGTAGGCCTTAAATCTAATCAGTGGTTGCTTACTCACATAAGCCTTGTTCCATCTAATGGAGCAGGTCTTAAATCCAATTTTAAAAAGTGGTTGGTTTCTTACATAATATTTTTGCCACTACTGCTCCAATGGGCATATCTTTCAGACAGGTTATTATTGTAGCTCAGAGGGTTCAGAGTTGGATGAGATTGAAATTAATTTCCTTCTCCAGTGTTAAGTATAGCACATTCAAGCTCTATGAATACAAGCCAATAGGGTCAAACTTCAATTTGAGAACCAAATTGATTTTGATTCTTGAAATGAACAGAACTTCTATGGAGTTTAAAGTAGAAATCTAGTTAAACATAAATGGATTATCATGAAGCTAGAAAAATAGATCTACCTAGAAGTAGTATATTTTAGATTTTCATAGTGAATTCTTGCCCACTTTGAATGTACAAACCTGGTACAGCCTAGTTTACAGAACTATGGATAAGGAACTTGTAGTAGTAATTGATACAAGTGGACATGGCATCAGTAATGGCAATTTGAAAATATTTATAAATCTTAATAGGATTTATTGTCTCATGGAGAAGTTGTTTTGTGGAAAAATGAAGTTTAGTGAATTATGGTCCCAAATATTTTTTTTTTCTCAGAACCTAAAGCTTGGGGGTGTTTTAACCCTATGAATTATTAAACGTTGGCTATCAGTCTGCCAGAGTGTAGTGACTTTTTCTTATTATGTTTGTCATAGTTATGGTTTCTGTTGCTGTGTAGAGACACCATGACTGCAACAACTCTGATAAAGGAAAACATTTAATTGAGACTGGCTTACAGTTTAGAGGTTCAGAAACATGACAACATGCAGGCAGAAGTGGTGCTGGAGAAGAAGCTGAGAGTTCTACACAGGAGCAAAAGGAAACTGTCACACTAGGCCTGGCTTGAGCATATGAGACCTCAAAGTCCACCTCTACAGTGACACACTTCCTCCAACAAGGCCACACCTCCTGGTAGTGCCACTGCCTATGGGCCAAGTACTCACACAGGAGTCTATGGGGGCCATTCCTACTCAAACAGCACAATGTTGTAATTGCTTCTTTGAGAGTTTCATAGGGTTATATTGATCATGTTTTTCCTCCTCCACTGACTCCTTGAAGACCGATCCTCATCTTTCTACTTGCCCAACTTCATATTTATATTTATCTTAACTTAAAATGAGCTGAGTTTAGTTTGTTTTAGCCAACTACCAACTATTCCTGGATGTGGGGCCTGCCATGGAATATGGTCCACCTACCAGGGGTCAAACCATTGAAGACAACTATGTATCCACCTTTCAGCATCTATCAAATGCCAACAGCACTTTAGCTGTGTGTGGGGACTTCATGCCCACCTTCCCTGTCCATGTTGGGATTTATATAATATAACTAATAAGCTGTACATTAAACTTAAACTATAATTTAACATTTGAATTGCCGTTACCTTTTTGTTTGAGGAGTGCTGATGGCTATTTTCAAAGAGAATGACTTTTTATATAAGACTCAACTGATTGTTAGTCAGGTTTTTGCAAAAAAGTTTTTAGTTTTTCTCCCATTGTAATCTTAGAACTTAGAGTGGCTTCTGTTAGGATTTAACAATGTTTGGGCAACAGATTTTATAAAAAGAGAATTAAGAATGAGCACGTAAGTAATTGACAGTTCTATGGAGATTACAACATTTATAATGGCAAACAAACAAAGTTTACAAACCAAGAGGAAGCCTCAGTGGTTCCAGGAATGCAATAACTGAAGAAGAGCTTAATAAGGAATTCAACTGTGGCTAGCATCCAGTAAGCACTAATACTGAACTCAGCTCTGTGTTTTACAATAGCACACGAAGCATCCCCGTCCATTTGTGCAGCAACTGCCAACTTTACATTTAGGTTGGTCTCTTGTTTGTTTGTGGATTTTTTTAATGCATTTATGTTTACTTAAGAAGCAACTCATTACAGTGGTATTATTTACTGAATTTTGTTGTCCTGACCATCAGCTAACTGCAAAGTTCAGCTGCACAAGGTTATAACTGCATAAAAAGGAATTAGACTACCACATCCTTCTAGTTGTACTAGCCAGAGAAGTAAAGTGATTGTCTTAGAAATAAATGTCTTTGCAGCATGGAAGAGATTATAGAAAATGAATAAGCTTCATCAAACCTCATTTATGTGATAATTTTATAATTATCTTTATTTTAATCATCTCAGTTATAAAATATTGTTCTTCATTTTAATTACTTTCTGATTATTCATATTAAACTACAGAAATGTAATATTTTCTGATATAATTGATATCAAAATGAAAAATTCAGAACAGTTCCTGAATTTTTACTTTAATTATTGAACTTAGGAGGAGGTATTATTAAGGAATTTCTACTTTTGGTCCGGCTCATGTAATTATAATCTCAAGTCCATTTAGACATCGAACATTTTAAAGGAAGTATCCTGAGCATCTCTAAACTAGGAATACCAACCCAATGTTTCTGAGTCTTAGACAAAAACGAGATTCGTTGTGACATTTTCCTGTGTATATATAACAAACATACTTTGGTGATTTGCATCCCCTGTACTGACCATTCTTATTTTTGTTTTTAAATATTTTTAATTTATTCTTTAAAAAATACCTTCATATACAATGCATCTTGATGATATTCACCTCTCACTTCCCTCAACTTCCTCTAGACCCTCTCCACACATCTCCCCAACTTCATGTCCACAGATGTGTGTTTGTGTGTGTGTGTGTGTGTGTGTGTGTGTGTAATTTGTTTTTTGTTTTGACTGATGACTCTTCTCAAAGAGCATGACTTTTTATTTAAAACATAAAGTATATACTTATAAACATAACCCCCTGAGTCTAAGTAGTGTTGCCCATATGTACATGGGTACATGACCATCCACTGGAGCACAGGCCACCACCTGAAGGAGTATAGGCCACTTTCCTGAGGAAAAGTGCTTCTTCCGCAATAGCTACCAATCAGCAATAGCTCCTTAGCTAGGTAGGGGGCCCTGAAAGTCCCTCCCCCATCAGCGCTGGGAGTTTCACTAGCTGGATCTTGTGAAGTTCCTGTGAAGTTAAGGACAGCTGCTGTAAGGTCCTGTCTAGAAGGCAGTATTTCACAGAACTCCTCCCCAGCCTCAGGTTCTTCTATTCCTTCTTATTCTCTCCTCCCTTTTCATATACCTTATAGTCTCTCTTACCACAAATCAGTTTCTAATTATATTGTGATAGGAGTGTAGTCATGAGCTCAAATAACTTTGCATATAATTAATATATGGAAATATAATTCATGTCAAGCATTGAAAGTGAGTATACTTGCCTTTTTATTGGTATTTCCATTTTCTTAGTTGACATGGTCCTAACCCAGAAGACTGAGATCCTACCAAGCTCTTCCAAAAACAACACATATTACTAAACTAAGGGACTAAGGTACTATGTAGCTGTCTTTAGGAGTTTTCTTCATTTTTTTTTTTGGGGGGGGGGGTTACCTGTTAGGTTACTTTCTTGAATTTTACATCCTACCATTTTCTTTCACCACCAGAATTAAGGAAACGGTTGAAACAAGCAGCCAGAAAATTGGGATGTTCAGGAGACTAGATCAGACAGGCATGACTTGAATAGACCGGCAGGAAAGTTTGCATTAGCTTTTCTTTTTCTGTAGAGAGGAGTTAGTCGTATTGTAAAGACGAGAGTGGAATAGACCTCTGGGATGGATACACAGAACCAAGAACCTTGTGTCTTGTATTCACAGTGCATCTGTTAAGATTCATTTCTAAATGTGTAGCAATGAAAATCCAGAGTATTTCATACTTCTCTACTTTCTCTACTCACAATTGGTGGTATTAGTTAAAAACATTGCTAATTTACTGACTCAAATTTTAGTAAATATCATCAGTTTATGTACCGTGGCAAAATCTGGAGGAACATTCCACAGATGAAGCGTGTTTAAAAATTTGTATGCAGATTTTTTTCCTATTATTATTCAATAAAACCAGCAACTTTGCAGATACTAGGGGAAAGTACATTGAAAGTTAGAGAATACTGGGAGGATGTTTTTCTCCTTCGTTGAGTATGCAGTTTTAAGTAAAGGAAAATTTTGGCATGGTCAGTCCATTTTAAAAATCTTACATAACTTTTTTCTTGGTAGGGAAAAGTTTGCTTTGGTCTCAAATAAAACTGTAGAAGCTTTTTGACATGTCAGAGTATCACTACTTGTTGTCCCATCTTCTAACAACCGTTATGTTGAAAAAAGCTACAGATTTCCAGGAATATAAAGATTAGTTCAGTGATCCTCAGCATGCTTCATGGAGGCCCTTGTGCTGAGTCTGGAAAGTAGAACACAGACAGCAGAAGTTTTGCCACACTAAAAAATTTTAAATCTGGTTGCTTAATGCAACTTAATTTTCAAGGTGGTCAAAAAGAATCTATTCACGTTTTAGTTTTAAAAGCGTACCATTTCTTATAATTATAGCTATTTTCATTCTTTTCACTATTGTATATGTTAAATATATATTTTGTTCGTATTAAACTCTAATGCCCAAATCTGAATCCTACTTCTTGTAGTTGTGTGACTGGAGAAGCTGTATATGACTCCTTGTACCTACTTCTCCTCGAATGAGATAACAGTGTCTTCCTCTTAGGATATTCATGGAGCTGACAATTACTGATGCTAATACTCACTAGGAGTTTATTTGCTGTCATTACTAACATGGGTGGCATTTTAGACTGGAATTAGATACAAATCACGCTTTTTCAAATAAATAACTGTATGAATACAGTTTGCAAAACTAAATGAAAGACTATTTCACTATCAAAATAACTATATTGGTATCACCTTTAATCATTTTTATTCACTCTTCTCTAATATAGTACACCCTGACTGTAGTTTCCTTTCACTCCTCTCTTCCCAGTCCCTTTCTTCCTCTCCTCTCTTCTCCAGATCCACTCCTCTCTTTTCCTTCAGAAAAGAGCTGGTATCCCAGGAATATGAACCAAACATGGCATAACAAGTTGCAATAAGACCAGGCACATAACCCCAACAAGGCTGAAAGAGGCAACCCAGTACGGGGAAAAGGGTCCTCACAGCAGACAAGAATCTGAGACAGCCTGACTTTCACTGTTAGGAGTCCCACAAGAACACCAAGCTACCCAACCGTAACATATGCAGAGGGCCTAGGTCAGTCTTATGCAGACTCTCTGATTGTGGGTTCAGTCTCTATGAGCCCCCAAAAGCCCCCCAATTCCAGTTGTCTCTCCTAGTACTCTCTCCCTCCACTCCCCGCCCCCCACCTGATCACCCCTGTTCCCATCTCTGGCTGCCCCAAGTCTACCTGGAAAAATCTCTTGTATTTTTCCTTCCCAGGGAGATCTATGTGTTCTTCCTTGAGCAGTCCTTTCTAATTAGCCTCTCTGTCTCTGTGGATTGTAGCATGGTTATCCTTTATTTTACAGCTAATATCCACCTATAAGTGAGTACATACCACATTTGCCCTTCTGGGTCTGAATTACCTCACTCAGGATCCATTCAATTCCATCCATTTGCCTGCAAATTTCTTGATGTCATTTATTTAACAGCTGAGTAATAATTTATTGTATAAATGAACCATATTTTCTTTATCCATTCTTTAGTTGAAGGACTTATAAATTGTTTCTAGATTCTGGCTATTATGAATAAAGCTGCTATGAACATAGTTGAGCAAGTGTTCTTGTGGTAAGATGGAACATCCTTTGGGTATATGCCCAAGAGTCATATAGCTAGGTCTTTAGGTGGATTGAGTCCCAATTGTCTGAAGAACTGCCATATTGATTACCAAAGTGTCTGTACAACTTTGAACTCCCACTAGCAGTGTGGAAGTGTTCCCTTTGTTTCACATCCTCACCAGCATGAACTGTCACTTGTGGTTTTGATCTTAGCAATTCTGACAGGTGTAAGATGGAACTCAATTTGTTGAGAATTCTCGGTTTAGGTCTATAGCCCATTTTTTTTTAATTGGAATGGTTTGTTGATGCCTAGTTTCTTGAGTTCTCTATATATTTTGGATACTAGCCCTCTGTCAGATGTAGAGTTGGTGAAAATCTTTTCCCATTTTGTAGGCTGCCCTTTTTTCCTGTTAATGATGTCCTGTACCTTACAAAAGCTTTTCATTTTTATTAAGTCCTATTTATTGTCAATCTTAGTGCCTGTGCTATTGGTGCTATTATTCAGGAAGTTGTCTCCTGTACCAATGCATTCAAGGCTATTCTCCACTGTCTCTTCTATTCAGTTCAGTGTATCTGGTTTTATGTTGAGGTCTTTGATCCACTTGGACTTGAGTTTCGTTCAGGGTGATAGATGTGGATCTGTTTGCATTCTTCTACATACTGATATCCAGTTAGACCAGCACCATTTGTTCTCGGTAATTTTTACCAATTAATAATAATGCTTACTAATCATTTTGTTTCATAATTTAAAATGTGCTTTTATGCTGTTTCTACAAAAATTTAGTACTTAAAATTGACCATAGTTACTTTATTTGTTATTAAAGTTCTTGTTATTCACTTTCACATGATTGTGTGTGTGTGTGTGTGTGTGTGTGTGTGTGTGTGTGTGTGTGTGTAAATGTATTCTTGACTGGCATGTTTTATGTTACATAGTGGTTTTCTGTTAATATTGGTTGAACAAATGGAATTGAGTTATACTTTATATACATATATATAACACATATATTTATAAACATACAGAAAATCAGTGATGTCTCACTCACTGTTCTGTTGCTGTGAAGAGACACCATGACTAAGGCAACTCTTATAAACTAAAGCATTTAATTGGGGACTTGCTTACAGTTTCGGAGGTTAGTCCATCATCATCATTTTGGGGAGCACCGTGGCAGGCATAGTGCTGGAGAAGTAGATGAGAGTTCTACATCCAGATCCACAGGCAGCAGGAAGAGAGAGTGCCACTGGGACTGGCTTTGGCTTTTGAAAGCTCGAAGCCTGCTCCCAGTGATACCCTTCCTCCAGCAGCCACATACATACTTCAATAAGGACACACCTGTAGCACAAATCCTAATTGGTCTTATAATAAAAAATCCAGAGCCAGATATCAGGGTAAATGCTGAAAGATCCGAGGAAACAAGCCACAGCCACTTCTCACCTCACCAACTCCTCAGCCAAAAGGGGAAGATGCTGTCTCCAGGAATCCTCAAACTGTATGCCTCTGAGTCTTGTTTCCACTTGCTTTGTATTCCTCTGCCCAGCCATATCACTTCCTGTCTCAACCTTCCTAGTGCTAGGATTAAAGGATTATGACTCCCAAGTACTGGGATTAAAGTTGTTAGTCATCACCTCCTGGCTCTGTTTCTCTTTTAGACTAGATTAATCTCATGTAGTCCAAGGTAGCCTTGAACTCACGGAGATCCATCTACCTCTGCTCCCTGAGTGCTAGGATGTGTATGTGTGTGTGCCACTACTGCCTGGCTTCTATGGATAACTCTGTGGATGGATTTGCCCTCTGATCTTCAGACAAGCTTTATTTGTTAGAGCATATACAAAATGTCACCACACACACCTCCTATTCTTCTCAAATAGGGCCAGTTCCTGATGACTAAACATTCAGATATATAAGCCTATGAGGGCTCTTCTTATTCAAACTACCACATTCCACTCCCTGGCACCATAGACTTATATCATTATACAAAAATGCATTCAGTCCAACTTAAAAAGTCCCCATAGTCTATCACAGTCTCAACACTGTTTAAAAGTCTAAAGTTCAAAGTCTCTTCTGAGACTCATGCACTCTTTTAACTGTAACCACCTGTAAAATCAAAATCAAAAAGCGTATCACGTGCTTCCAATATACAATGGCACAGAATATGCATTACCATTCCAAAAGGGAGGAAAAGAAGCATAGTGAGGAAGTACTAGTTCAAAGCCAGTCCAAAACCCAGCATGGAAAACTTCCTATTCTCTATCTCTATGTCTGACGTGAAAGGGCTATTCAGATCTCTCTCTCTTCTCAGCGTTGTTGACTGCAGCACACTTCTTTATCTTGGGCTGGTTCCATACTCAGTTTGTAGTTCTTCTTGGCAGATGTCTCATGGCTCTGGCATCTCCAACATTTTGAGGTCTCTAGCACAATCCAAGTTTCACCTTCACAGCTTCACTCAGTGGTCTCTCTGGGCCTCTATGCAGACAAATGCCTGGCCTCAGCAGCTTTCCTTAGCTGAGGAGGGAGATTCCATAACTCTGTTCTTATATCCTTGACCCAAAACCCATAACCACATGGCCAAAGCTACTAAGTTCTGTTGCTTGACGGGCCTGAAACTTGGCTCCCTTGTTCATTACATTTACATTGGCTTTCCGTTGTCTCTGGTTTCCCTCACCACTTAAGCTTTTCTTTAATTCCTTTTCACAGATTGGAAACTGGGTGGGGTCTTGCCCTGAAGTCACTACTCTCTTTTTCTTTTTTTTTTTTTTTTTTTTGGTTTTTCGAGACAGGATTTCTCTGTGTAGCTTTGTGCCTTTCCTGGAGCTCACTTGGTAGCCCAGGCTGGCCTCGAACTCACAGAGATCCGCCTGCCTCTGCCTCCCGAGTGCTGGGATTAAAGGCGTGCGCCACCACCGCCCGGCTGTCACTACTCTCTTTATTCCATTTATCATTAGGATTTTTTTTAAATCTTTGTATCTACTTGAGCACTGGACTCAGCTCCACTCTGTTTCCTGGAATTCCTCTTCTCCTGTTACATTGTGCATTTTTCTTTATCCAGCATGTTTCTTTACATCATAGAAGTGCACAAGAGTGGTTATTAATAACTACATGACGCAGTCAAAACTAGGCAGTCTTGAAATCTTTTCCGCTAAGGTCATTAATCCAAAAGTCTTCAGTCATCTTTAGGCAGATTTTCAGGAAGGTCAGAAAGCAGCCACATTCTTTGTCAATATCACAAGAATAGTCTCTAGGCCACTTACTAATTTTCTTCCCCTATTCAACCTCTTGAGCCAAGATTTCACAATCTATGTTATTATTAGCACCACTGTTTTCCATGCTCCTACTACTATGGCCCATCAGGTTCTGCTTAAAGCACTCCACCTTTTTATTTATTCGTCCAGAGTTCCAAAGTCTTCCCTATTCCCCAGACAATATGGTCAGGCCTGTCACGGCAGTATCCCACTTCCTGGTACCATCTTCTATTTTAGTCACTGTTCTATTGTTGAGACACCATAACCAAGGCAACTCTTAGAAAAGAATGCATCTAATTGGGAGGTCTGCTTAAAGTTTCAGAGGTTAGTTCGTTATCATCATGGCAGGGAACATTCTAGAGAAGTAACTGAGAGTTCTACATCTTGATCTATGGGCAAAAAGAAAGAGACTGGGCCTGCCATGGGCTTTTGAAACCTCACAGCCTACCCCCAGTGACACACTGTCTCCAGTAAGGCCACGTCTACTCCAACAAGACCACCCCTCCTAATCCTTCTCAAATAGTGCCACTCTCTGGGGACTAGGCATTCAAATATATGTGCCTATGAGGTCCATTCTTGTTCAGTACACCACAAGTAGTAAATGTAATTTCAGAGGTTTACATGATGATTTTTCCCTTTAATCTTTATTTTTTAAAACTGATTATCTAAACCTAATTGTTGATTTTTTTGTTAATTGTTCAAAAACAAGTTATTTCTTCTTCTTTCAGTTCTTTTTAAACACATTGATGGAAAAGCATTGTGATTATCATGACTATCATTTCAAGATATAGTGATTTTAACAATTTTTTTCAAAATGTAAAGGATCAAAAGCTTATTGAGTCCTAAGTACTTTTAAACATCTGTAGTTCAGAGTACAAAATTTACAGTGAAACAAGTTTACTTTGTTTTTTCTGGTAGATTATTTTTGCTTCTAATAGAAAGAGTTGTATGCCATCCAAGTGGTAAGATGTTTGACAATAGTGCAGTTATGGTGATTTGTTGCCCAAAGCAGTTTGTGCAGGAGAAATGGCTGCTGAAAAGTTTCTGCACCCTGGTAAGCCTCGCCGCCAATGCAGCAATCCAAATCAGACCAAATCAAACTGAATTAGAAAAAGCCCAGGTTTAATAGGTAAAATGCTCCTGGATGATTTTCTGGCTCCCAAGAGAGGAGAGAGACTGAAATACCACCTGTCTGTTTGTAACATGAATCTTAAAAGATCTTATAATAAAAAAACCCAGAGCCAGATATTGGGGTGGAAGCTGAAAGATCAGAGAAGCAGAACACCAGCCACTAGCTTACCTCTATGAAATCTTCAGCCTCAAGAAAGAGAGTTCCTGTTTCATCACTCCTTGTATACCTTTCTGTGTCCTGCCACATTACTTCCTGTGATTAAAGGCATGTGTCACCACTGCCTGGTTCTATGTCTAATCTAGTAGCTGACTCTGTCCTCTGATCCTCTGGCAAGTTTATTAGGATACACAATATCACCACATTTCCCCTTTTTTGTCTAAAATAATAAAAGGTTATAACTAGTATAAGAAAAACTACATACAATAAGTACAGTAAGTACATACAGTATATACAGTCAAGAATTACATTAACAATGTCCAGTACATTAACATTTGAAAAATTCACAGAAAATACTCCATTATTCATTCTATTTTGGTGAGTCCAAAGTGTTGTACCTAATTCACGTTCTATCCTAATTTGTGTTACCAACCAAAAATATCTTTTGATGTCTTTCAATCTTATACACTTTACACCTCTTTAGTGAGTTTCTTTTCTGAATTTGTTAACAAGGAACACTATAACTATCTAATCTTGAACTCCTTCAGAGACCCGAGAAGGAAATAATATTACCTAAGTAAGCAGGAAGTGCAAGCAAGCAACTTCCAAAAAATGTGAGAAGTGACAGAAACAGCTGGCTACCTGGACAGTCACCAAGATTTCTCTGTAACATTGGGGCATCCATCTTCTGCCTATAAGCCTAGCATATCTGACAAACTCATCTGTGAAGCAGGATTTCCTAAGGGCCTTCCTACCTTTTCTTGGCAAGGATCGGCAGTCCTTTCTTTTGTGTCCTGCTTGTCCACTTTGGTCAGCATACTGTCAAAAGTCGAGGCAAGGGCACTTTCTTGCCCCATGGCTAACTTGCCACAAAGAAAGTAAACTCCATATGGAGTTTCTTCGATGCCTATTATCTTCTCTGAAGTAGATTGGTGCTGCCAGGAGAAGACATGTCTCATAGTCATTTTTAAAAAAGAAAAAAAATGTATGTTATTAAAACATCTTAAATGCAATATTCTATAGATCTCTGAAGTGTTTGAAGATGACTGTCTATCGAAAATGTATTTCTCTTTAACCTTGAAAACATACATAATACGACTACAAGTTTGATTGTAATGACTATTAACTTGCATTTCTTATATCCTAATTAGTTGGTGATAATAACTTTTAAGAACAAGCAACTTGTATTACATTGTTAAATGAGCTATATAGGTACAATACCTTGAACAAGATTATATATATAGTATTTTCTAACAAAATCATCTCAAATTTGTATCAATATACATAATTTGTATACAATATACAAAAATCCAATGCAATATAAAATATTTAAAACTAGTAGTTGCTTTTTAAAAGTAGATTAAATAATCTACCTTTTTATCTTATCTATATCCTCCCCTTTTTTCTTTTCAGAGTAGATTCAGTAATCTACTCTTTTATCCTATTATTTCTGTATCTTTTTTTTCAGAGTACATTCAATAATCTACCTTTTATCTATATCCTCTTTTTTCTTTTTCTTTTTTTTTCAAACAAGAACCCTGAATCTAATCTTCTTTGTTTAGCTTTTTTCCTGACCATTAACAATTAACAACTTGCAACCAACCATCCTAAACAACTACAATTATCGCTAACTCATTGAAAGACCAAAAACCACCCATTCCACTTCTTGGGAATGTGGGCGTCGTGTTCTTAAAATTATTTCCTGCTGCCTGGGGGTTAAGACATCTTTAGGGGATCCTGAAAAGAAAATTTTGAGGTTAATTGTCAAGTCCTTGGAGAGGTAGCTATATTATTTGTTGTCCAGTATCTGCATAATGGGAAAATGCAGGGCTTGTCTCAAGTCCTTGCTCAAATAGTCTGTGAGGCTGGATCATCTCAGCTAGCCATCTTGAAATTGTCCTGAGCAGTTTGTAGTCCAAAGCCGATCTTTGGTTGGTGTTTGTCAGCTTGGTGGTATTATCATCTCCTTGGTGGAATCGTCATTGTGGGACCCCATCAATTTGGGGATTTCAAATTTGAAATTTGGAGATTTCAAAGTCGCTGTTAAGCATGGTTGTGGTTCAGTGCAGAAAACTTTGTGCCACAAACGTTGGGTGCCAGATGTAACATGACTCTTAAAAGGTCTTATAATAAAAAACTCAGAGCCAGATATTGGGGTGAAAGCTGAAAGATTAGAGAAGCAGAACATCCAGCCACTAGCTTTCATCTATGAAATCCTCAGCCTCAACAGATCGAGTTCCTATTTCCTCATGCCTTATATACCTTTCTGTGTCCTGCCACATTACTTCCTGGGATTAAAGGCATGTGTCACCACTTCCTCGTTCTGTGTCTAATCATAGCTGGCTCTGTCCTCTGAACCTCTGGCAAGTTTATTAGGGTACACAGTATATCACCACATCTGTTTTCTGGGGGGCAGTTTAAATACCCTGTGAGAGTGGTCTTGAGCATCTCTGGGAAGGAGCCCTGTTTGGAATGCTTTATGAGACGAGGCAGGGTTTAGAGAGAGAGAGAGATGGGGAGAGAGATTGAGCTGGAGCTTCCACCAGAACAGCTGCTATTAATAAATCTGAAACAACTTTACAGAACAGTTTGCTAGGAACCAAAGGCAAATCATTCTTTCAGAGAGTAAAGAAAACATGAAGTATAGTCATCATAACAGTACTTGATAGAATATTTAAGAATTCATAATGATCAATAAAAGAAATTTGTAGTTTGGTATAATTACTTCATTTCATAAAATTTTACTATGACTTCTATATGTTTTGCTTTCTTGCTTTGTAAACTTTTCTCATGTCTATTTATAGTGCCAAATTTAATACTTTTCTTGTTATCATTGACCTTGTCAAGTTACTGTCATGAATTGCTGTGACAATTTCATCTTCCCATAATTATCTGTCTTTTAAATCTTGAAGTCATCTTTATGCCACATAGGTATAAGCCAAGCACCTAGAAACTAAGGCAGGAGGATCATGAATTGGAGCATAGCTTTGTCTACATAGCAAGACCCTACCTCAAAAATTCAAAACAAAAGCCCTTTTGTCCTGTTGGAGTAGAAGTCACAAATAGGGAAAGAACAATTCCTTCAGTGATGGCAGACCCAGATTTATGAGCTAGACATACAAGCTCACTCTTACAGATGTAGACCATGAGAACTAGAAGCTATGTCTTCAGGCTGTTAAAACTGAAAGCTTATAGTTCATGTAGGTGTTCAGACCACAGCAAACTCACACCTCAGAAGCTTGGCCTCTAACTCTTGACTCAGAGCTAGTAACCTACAGCTCTATGTATTTTGGTTAGAATCTTATTGCTCTGGGCTTTGAATGCCAACAGCCCAGAACCCAGCAAAGAATATTAGAGCTCTTGAGTTTGGGTGTTGGGTCCTCGATTCTTAAGATACTTAGCAGCCAGTTTTTACAACTCTTGAGCTTTGGGGCTCTAGGTCCTTGGCTTTTAACTCTTTCAGTAGCTTTTTGGAATTCTGTTAGTGGCTGAGAGTTCCAGTATTATGTTACCTCTCGTTCTTCATGGCCTCTGACTCCGAGTAATTTAAACTTTCAGTTAGTCTTTGTAACTTTTCAGTGACTGTTTTGCTGCTGCCACTTGATCAGATGAAAAGCTCTAGTGTATTTTCTGCAGTTCATGCAGCCAGCTTATCCTGATCTGCTTGTGATAAAAAGCACAGTAGAAAATATCAATCAGGAAGAGGCTTTCGCAACCAGGGATAGTCCACAGGCCTGTAGCTCTACAAGTCATAGCCTTGTGTCTGTATAGTTCCTGTTTCATCAGACGTGTTTCACATATGTCCCAGTCATAAGCCTCACATTTACCCCAATCACAAGTCATTACTGAGTCATCCAGGAGCTGCACACTCCTTGCCTGAGTGAGAATAGCTGCAAGATGGATTCAGTCATCCAAAGGTCATTAAAGGTTGTCATGATTAAAGTCTCCAAAGGCTGATGCAAGCTCTCTGGAACAGCTATAAGTATAACAGGCCTCCTGAAAAATAACTCATGGCTTTAGCAACAGCCATGGTTACAGTGATCTTCTTAGCTGGCATGCATTTGTTGGTGTGGATAAATTCTGTGCAAAATTCATTTTGTTTTTCTTACTCTTATAACTTTGGTCATGGTATTTCACATGAACATTGGTCTGAAAATTACTGGTTCAGAGAAATGATAG
>CABHPR010129878.1:18402-35291 GCA_902168415.1 Peromyscus melanophrys | reverse complement strand
GAGGCTTATGTTAGCTCACAGTTTAGAGGTAGTACATCCAACATTGTAGGTAAGGCGTTATGGCTGGTGTAAGCCCCTGGAGGTGTTCAAGTGACTGGGTCCTGCCCCTGAGGACTTCTAACTACCAGACTCCACCCACAAACACTCTAATGCCCTGGACTTGAAAACCCACCAATCCCCACCCTGGAAAGTTCCACCCTCCAAAAAAACTCTATAAACCCTGTCTTCTGCTCACTTCTGTAGTGCTTCTCACCCCTCACCCTCATAGAGGCAGCCACTCTTCTGGGTTTTTCCCTGTAAATCTCTTGTGTGAGGTTTGTTGTGCGATGCAGCTTTGTGGTATTTCTTGGTTCCTGACTGCCAGGATACCTTTCCCTTCAGAGTTGTAACACTAACACTGGAACTGGGGAAACACCCGACCCAGTCGCTAGCAGAGCTGTAATGTTCGCAGTAGGGAACCTTTATTCTCAGCTGTAACACATACAGCTATGGTGGCAGGATTGTGGCATGGCTTGTTCACATCTTAATGGATCAGGAACTAGAGAGCACCTTCAAGGGCTGCCCCCATTGAGCTCTATCTACCATCTAGTCCCTGTGCCCCAAAGCTCCAATAAGTCCCCAAACAGCACCACCCAATAGGGACCGAGTATTCAAACACAGGAGCCTGGAGGTAAATTTACATTCACCCATGCACTCTCTTTCAGAGATATGGTACATTTGTTGGAATTAGCTGTGACTTTCATTGAGAAATTGGAAACCCATCTTGAAACAATTAGAAATATCCCTCATTTAGACGAAAACCTAAAGCAAATGGTGAGTATTACTAATATAGCTGTTCTTAGTTCTTACTAGAATCTCAACTGTGTGACCTTCCCATTTAATTTTTTGGTTTTTATTTTATTTTTCGATAGTCTCATGTAGCTCAGGCTGGCCTCAGACTCCTAAATTAACAAACAAAGCAATGTATTTCATCATGACATTCTCACACGGATGTGCAATTTCTCTTTGTTCTACTGTATTCTCATCTGCTGCTGTCCTCTCTCATCTCCTCCCTCCAGTTCTTCCTGACCCTCTGGCTTCCTCTGGATAGTGTCTCCTCTTGTTTGCATGCACATGTATTCTATTACGTTTTTTACCCTGTCTCTCATCATGACATGACACACAATTACATTCATGACACACAATTCAAATCTAGAGTACACATATGAGACAAGACTTCTGGTGTTTGTCTTTCTGAGCTTGGCTAATTTCACTTTGAGTTAGTCATTATTAAAATCATGAAGCAAAAGAAACATTTTCTTAACCAAGCATGGTGCCCTATACCTGTAATTCTAGTACTTGGGTGCCTGAGGAAGACTGTTGTGGAGTTTGGGGCTAGCCTGTACTATATAGTGAGTTTCAGACTAGTTTAAGCTACAAAGTGAGATTCTGTCTCAAAACAAAAAAACATTTTTTAAAAAATATTGCTTTAACATGATTTCCATTTTCATTCTCCCTTCCCATCTGGTTCCCTCCTCCTACCCCACCCCCATGGTCTTGTTGTATAGCCCAGGCTGGCTTCAAACTGTCTTTTTACCTCTGCCTTCCAAGTGCTGGGATTTTAGACATATGCCACCATACCTAGCAAGATACTTACTTTTTATTTCATAAGATTATATTTGTGTAAGTATACAATAAAATTATTAGGAATTGCTATCTGTTGATCACAGGGAAGATTATTTTCAGTACAGGGGACTGGGAACAGGATAGGACATAGAAAGTTTTCAGAATTAGTTTGAAGAATCAGTAAATTCAATAGAGTGTGAGTACAGGTGCCTGAGGTGTGGGATCCTTTAGGGCTAGAGTTACAGGCAGTTGTGACATCTGACATGGGTGCTGGGAACCAAACTCAGGTCCTCTGGAGACTAGGAAGCACTTTCTCCCTTTGATGCATCTCTCCAGCCCCTTGTTTTTCATTTTTGCTTTATTTGTATGGATGGATGTTTTTTCTGCATGTAGTCTGTGCCGTGTGTGTCTGATGCCTCAGAGGCCAGAAGAGGATACCAAATCCTCTGGGTTTGGAGTTACAGACAGTTGTGAGCTTCTATGTGGGTGCTGGGAATCAAGTCTAGGTCCTCTAGAAGAGCAGCCAGTGTGCTCTTAACAGCTAAGCCATCATTCCAGTCCATATTCATTGTGTAAAGGAAGAATACAGAGGAGTAGATTGGTCAGAACTATGCTTTACTCATGAAAAAAAAAAAAATAGTGAATAGACTAGATTGAGCCCTGCCACTCAAAGTATGGATCGAGAGGATCATTACCATGTGGAATATGTTAGAAATACAGACTTTCAGGACCAAGGATCAGCTTGCTATAGTGCTTTCCTAGTACGTGAAAGGCCTTTGCACCATCTCCAGCACCAGAAGGAAAGAAAATTGTAGAACTGCAGGCTTTAATCACCCTCCAGCTTTAGCATCAGTTTAAGACAACTATGGTGACACACGCCTGTGGTCGTAGCGCTGGGGATGATGGAATAGGAGATTACCGGGAGTTCCAGACCAGCCAGGTACAGTGAGAAAGCCTGAGGTTATTTGCATCGAGTTTAAAATTGACGGTAAAGGACAAGTGAATTCACAGATAGAAGATATGTAGGTTGGGGTCAGGGTAGAGACACAGTTTTAAAGGAATTTTTGTAGTAAGGGACTAGAGAAAGATCAGATGTTAATTTTTGATGAATCTGTTTCTAACATAATGGTAATCAGTAACTGATTTTTTTTTTCTATTTCTCTTTATTTCAAATGTTACAGAGCAAGGCTTTAGCCAAGATGGATATTTTGGTGAACGAGACAGAAGAACTGGCAGAGAATATACTCAGGTGGCGAGAACAACAAAAGGAAATTTCCTTGGGTATCCCCAAAATACTGACTGAAGAAAATTATCTTCACAGACTTGATGTAGTACCTCCTTTACCTTTCGTTTCTAAAGTTCATGCCCAAACTGTTAACACCAAGTGATTGCCATGTTTACTTTTGATAATTACGTGTAGTCAAGTCTATTTCTAGGTGATTATGACAAGGATATTGATAGGCTTTGTTGCTAGCAACACTGCAAAAGCCCTCTTATTCATTGGAGTACCAGGACCAGACAGATGTCTCAGCAGGAAAAAGCTCCTGCTTCAGCCTCACACCCTGAGCTCAATCCCTAGGATCCACATACCTTTTTTCATCTATTTTCCTCTCTTTGGCAAAGCTAAAAAAGATCAAATATGTGTTTGATAACTTATTATAAGTGAGTTGAGCATTCTTCAGACAGCAGATTCTGTATTACGTCTTTTAAAAATGTTTCTGTAGTGGAGTATTCCTGAGTCTGAAAACTTCTGTGGTGACTGTTCCTAGGAAATTGCAGAATAGTCACATAGCAGTCTGTTCCCTTGAAGGCTTGATAAAGTGTAGTTCCTTGGCTGACACAGCTAGAAACTTATGTATTAGGAGGATGAGGAGGGCTCAGTGTGACCAGGCTGTGCAGTGTGGTTTATGTGGGGCACTTGCTTTCCTTCTGAGAGTCTAGGATGTTGGTACATACCAGGCAGAAAGTACCTTTGTTACTGGTCTCTGGCAAAATTCTTGAGCACCATAGCCATAACAATTTTGGTGGTAGACTGCATTTCACAGTGTTACAGTTCAGTTGCTATACTAATTCACAGCTGTGAGTGTGATGATGCTAAGTCTTATGGATCCTCTTAGCAGATCACTGAACCTGGTTGTGTTCTCAGGAGTGCCTAGGAAACAAATGCTGAGGATGTGTGCTGGCAGCCTTGGGGCAGGCAAAGAAGAAAGACTGGGGCAGGGGGAGGCATGTTGTGATAAAATTTTTGTTTTGATACTTCTTTTATGTATTCAAGGCAGAACTTGAACTTACTGTGTAGCCCAGGCTGGTCTCAAACACATGATATTTCTTGCCTCAGCCTCCCAAGTGCAGGAATCATAGACATGTGCCATCATATCTGGCTAAAGCTTAGAGGTTTGTGATGGAAAATATGATATATTTTACCTATCTAGGGCTATTCATAAAATAGACACTAGTATACTTAAAGTAGAGATAGTAACAACTGCCTTAAGCTGTTCTTGTTTACATTGGTACTGGAAGTACTTCTGGCTTATATTTGAACTGGGGTTCTGTTTTCCTTTAAAATGTGTGCATCAGTATTTCCATACTGTTACATTCTGTGTCATGGGAGTTTAGCGAACCTTCTGTTCATCACATTCTCAATATAAGACTTCACCTGTTAGATAGCAAAGTAAATGTTCATAAAACACAGGATCCTTACCCTCCACACGCCACCCCCCCACCCCGCAAACAGATGAACAAAAAAAACAAACAACCAAAAAACCCTATTAAAACAACAGATCATTGTTTTGAAAAAGTCTACAGCTTTTATGAATGTGCCATACAAGAGTGGTGTTGAGATTTTGAACATCACCCAGACAAGTCATCAAAATCCTTATTTGTATTTCATCTCAAATCTCTTTTAACATGTAGTCATTTTCCTTGCATGATTTCTTGTGTATTATGTGTATACATATGTTCATTATCACATTACAACTATTAATATCCCTGGTGGTTTTGTATTTTTATTTCCTATTAATGCCTCATGATGTAAAAATAAACTAATTTCACCTAAATGTGGCTTCATATGACTACGAAGTAACAGAAAGAAAATACTCTTAGCTTAATGTGGTATAAGCATTCAAACTATTGGACTCACAAAAGCTTAAGGTAAGTTAACCTAAATTCTAATGTAAAGAGAAAAGCTAATTTTGTACGGTGTGGTCAGTAAGTGCTGATTTGTGTGTGAGAGCAAGAAACAGAGTGAGTCAGTCTATAGAAGACAAAGTTGCCTAGGAGGGAGAGAGAATCAGTTATTTTTTATGTTACCTAGGCTGGATTCACCAATCCTCTGGCCTCGGCTTACCAAATTTTAGGAATACAGGCATATGTCGCTGTGTTGAACCAGTGTTTGTTTTTATTTTTGTGAAACACAAGGGCAGTTCTAAGAGTAGGCAAGCTAGAGTTCTCTGTAGTTGCATGGAAGAGAAAGATGGGTAAGAAGAGAAAGCTGTCAGTTAGAGGTCAAGAAAACAGGCAGGAGCTGAGGAGATGTCAGTGGGTAGAAGTGTCCGTGCAAGGGTGAGGACCTGAGTTCAAATCCCCAGAACCCACATAAAACTGGACACCCTTCAGTAAGGTGGGAGGCAGAAGGGAGGGCCGGCCAGCCTCTCACATGCAGCTGCAAACAGGAGACACTGTCAAGGTGGGTGACAGCTAGCCCTCAGGTCGTCCTCCGACTTCCATTCCTGTGTCAGGGCTTATCTATGGCTCCAGTCGTACACACACAGAGATTTCAGATAATTTAAGGAGCAGGCAGGCGTTGGAGTGGCAATCCTTGAGTGGCTTCTGGGGGTGGGATAGGGTGTCAGACAAGCAGGCTTAGCCAGGAGAGTTTGGTCAAAATTTGCAGAGGACCCACATTAGGGACTCAAAGCTGCCTGGAACTCCAGCTCCAGGAAGATCTCTGACCTCAGTGGACATCTGCAGTCACGTGCACATACAAACACAAAACAATTTTTAAAAAGAATAAGGGCTGGTTAGATAGCTTAACAGGTTTGTGTTTGCCTGGCAACTTTTAGACCCTGGAACCCACACGAAGGTGGAAGGAATTGACTCCACAAAGTTCTTTGCCTTACATATGTCCATCCACATGGAAACACAATAATATGAAAAATAAGTAAAGGGGAGGTGGCCGGAGAGATGGCTCGGGAGTTCAAAGTACTTGCTGCTCTTTCAGAGGGCTAGCAGTTCAGTTCCCAACACCCAGTTCCTACTTTAGCTCATAACTGCGGGGAACTAGCTCCCTGGGGATCTGAAGCCTGGCATCCACGGGCATATGCATGCAAACATACACAGACAGACACACACACACACACACACACACACACACACACACACGGAGAGATAAATCTTTTTTAAGTAATAACTTCTATTTTAAATCAATTCAAATCAAGAAAAAGTGGAAAGGAAGGTATTTTAAATTTATCAAAGGTAGAAGAAATGATGTTAACTACAATGAGTCTGATTACTAGGACTGATCTCTGCTTTCCCTTTATAAATAAAGCTTGCATGATTGCTACAGCTCTATCCCTCCCCACCCTTACCCCCCAAAGGAAAAGAAGCTTCAGCCTCCTTGAACAAAGTAAATTACTAAAACCAGAAAACTAAACTAAAGCTAGAAAATAGGGTGAAGGCTCCTAGCACTGTACTCCTCAGTTCCTAGACTGGGTCTGTAAAGTTTGAGATGAATGAATAAATCAGGTGTGTGAAGCACAAATTGCCTGACATCCCAGGGCTCGCAGCATCCATAGGATGAGGGTGGGGTCCTGCCCTTCTTCCACTTCTGACTCCTGGTTGCTAAGCTGCCAGGGTCGCAAAGCTCCAGCAGGTGAACTGAGGGACTGGGCCTGCGAAGGGGCCCAGACGGGATCCCAGTGGGGGAAGGGGGTAATGGCTCACAGAGACTGAGCCGACAACCAGGGAGCCTGCATAGGGCTGGCATTCTGCATATATGTTACATTTGTGTAGTTTGGTCCTCTTGTGGGACTCCTAACAGTGGGAGCAAGAGCTGTCTCTTGAGACCCTACTCCTCATATTGCGTCAGCTTACCCAGCCTTAATGCATGGGAGGCGCTTAGTCTTACTGCAACTCAATATGTCATGCTTTGTAGATATCCATGGGAGACCTGTCCTTTTCTGAACAGAAACGGAGGAGTGGATTAGGGGTTGGGAACAGAGGGAGATGGGGGGGGGGGGCCCAGAGGGGGGGAGGGAGAGGAAACTGCGGCCAGGATGTAAAATAAATAAATAAAATAAAAAAAAAAAAAAAAAGAATTACAGGCAAATAAAGAATGCTCAATATTGGATAAATAGTGTTTCCCACAAAAGAGCACATCAATTAGTTATCCAACACCAAAATGGCCATCTATGAAAACATATATAATGCAGGTAACAACAATTAATGAAAAAGAGTCTATAAATTTGAAAGAAAGCAAGGAAAGGTTTATGGGAGGCTTTGGAGGGAATAGAGGGAGGGGCAAAGGATGACCCCAGCTAAGAATCTTAGCCAAAGACAACACTAGCCTGAACTGGCAAATGATGTGATTATATAATGTCAGAAATAAAAGTAAGAAAAAAACACCAAAAATTTTCTGGTGGAATCTTCAGAGTGTCTTATATGTGTAGTAATTATAGCTGTAAATAAGGATACTTTAATTTTTTCCCTTCCCATTGATTTTTCCTCTCGTGTCTATAGCTTTAACAAAGATGTCAAGCAATATATTAAACCAGACTGAAAAAAAGAAGACATCTTTGTCTTATTACGTTTTGGCATACATTGTAGGAGTCACGAGTTCCTTGTGCTCAAAGATAAGCATGGGGGAACCAGGAATGCTAAACACACAGGGTTGTTCCTTCAAAGGAAGGGATGAACAATCTGTTATTTACCCAGTAGGCAGAGAGCAGCCATGGTTAATACCTCAGTGACCTTTGTACTACCTGTGTGACTAAGACCACACCAGATGCTCCCCTAGACCCCATCATGACCTTATTTTTCTCAATCTATAAAGCCCATCTTTATGAAAGGTGTCACATGTACTTTACAAAGAGTTTAGATGTAGTCATGTCTGGTTTTTATTCAGTTTATTCGTTCATCAAAGAGATTTATGTATGCTTTATTGCCCATATTGGATTGAGTAAATTATCACCCGAAAAGTTTTCATCAAATTGTGCTGTTCTTACATTTGCCTAAAATAAACTACTTGGGGTCAGAATCCTGGAGTTTGAACCAGTACCTGCTACTTAGTCTTGCTAAATTGAACTGCCTTCTTGCCTCTTGTGGATTGTTGCTTTGCTGCCTGTGGTGGTAACAGAGACACCTGCAATATATGACTGAGTACCCCCCACTCATTTAGCATGATACTGTCTGCAGACTTGCCATGTGTAGTATTTACTATGTTGAGAAATGATCTTTCTTTCCCTAGTTTCTTCAATGCTTTTTGAAAGGTGTAGGAAAAAGGTTTGCCTTTTTACTGACATTTTTTTTCATAAAATATATTCTGAAAATGGTTTCTCCTCTCTCAAATCCTCCCAGATCCTCACCTCTTCCCTTCCCCACCCACTCATATCCACACACTTTCTCTCTCTCTCTTTAGAACAGGAAACAGGCATCTTAATAATAATTAATAATTGTAATAATATAAACAAAGTATGACAAAACAGACAGAAGAAGCACAAGGAATGCACACAGATGCAGAGGCACACAGCTCTCTATTCTGTTTCCTCTTCTAGGGGGATTCAAGCCCCCCAGTCCCTTATTTTATTCCTAAACTCTGTGGTTTTATATATATATATTATATGAATTATAGCCTGCTAATCGAAGACTTAACAGCTGATAGCCACATATAAGTAATATGTGCTTCAGTGCTTTTACCATGAATTTATGATAATACAGATTGCCTGTCTGTATCTATTGAGATCTTTTCTGTCATCAAGTACATTTATGTGATGCATTGCTTATATTGGCTTGTATATATTGAATCATCCTTGCGTTTCCAAAATGAGGCCAACTTTATACAGGTAAATTAAATTTTGTGTGTGCTGCTTTGGGGTCCCTTGTTTGATTATAGTAGGTCATTGGGAATTTTTTTTTTTTTTTTGGTTTTTTCGAGACAGGGTTTCTCTGTGTAGCTTTGTGCCTTTCCTGGAACTCATTTGGTAGCCCAGGCTGGCCTTGAACTCACAGAGATCCACCTGCCTCTGCCTCCCGAGTGCTGGGATTAAAGGCGTGCGCCACCACCGCCCGGCTCATTGGGAATTTCATACAAGATTTTGGTCATATTCACCCTGTTCCTCTGACTCCTCTAAACTTCACTGTCCTCCTCTTCCCACCCAGCTTTATATATTATTCATTTTTTAGCCTGTCAGATACTGTTTGTGCAGCCCACATATTCTTGAATATATGGCTTTCAATGGGAGTGTAATTGGCCTGACACCTTAAAGAAAACACTCTTCTTCTCTCAGCAGCTACCAATTGCTAGCAGCTCTTCAGCTAGAGTTGAGACTTCTTGCCCACTTCTCTTCATGCTTTAGTTTGGTCTGACTTGAGCTAGCAGTCTTGTGTATGCCGCCACTACGTTTCTGAATTCATGTATGTCCCTTCCTGATTGTGTCCAGAAAACAGTTATTGTTTAGTCATTTTCTGCCTTGTGTTAAAATCCCTCCATCCACTCTTCTGTAATGATCCCTGAGCCTTTGAAAGAGGGTATGTGATATAGATGTTCCATTTTAAGGCTGATGAATCTGCAGTTCCTTCCTTATTTCTGCTTCATGACCAGTTTTGGATCTCTTTATTAATCTCCATCCACTGCCAATAGATGCTTCTCAAATAAAGATTGAGAGATATACTAATATAATATACAGGTATAATAAAAAGTTTAAATCTATGACCCTGTACTGGAAAATATTAATAGATTCTTCCCTGGGGCCTATGACCTATTTGGCCATAGTCAGCCACTGGTCTCTCAGCCACTGTATAGAGGATAGCCACACATTCAAGAATTTTTGAACAACACAAATGGTTTTGATAAAATTAAAGAAAAAAGGACACCAAAGAGAGTGTGTAAAGAAAAGGGAGCATCTGAGAAGAATTGATGGGGTGAACATAATCAAATATCTTGTACAACATTATCAAAGAACATGTAAAAAATAAAAAAAGAAAGAGTTGGGAAGTTGAATGAATAAAAAGTTCACACACACACACACACACACACACACACACACACACACACACACACAGCCATATAAATGTAAGGCCAAGCAAATATCTTTTTGGCCACTGCCTATTCCCAGCCCTTGGAAATACTATATTTTATTTGCTCTTTAATAATCTCTATGCTCTATAGTATGAACCCGTGTCATCTGACTTTTTTTGGACTGGGGAGCTGAGAGGAGTCTGGAGCCAGAGCCCAGTGAAATTGAAGTACTAACTCACAATATCCCAGTTATAGAACTATCCAAGTGGCTGGTGCTTTTCAGATGAATGAAAATGGAGACACACATAAGCACATAACTGAATAATACTGAGTCATGAAAGACTATAAGTAACATTAAAATGAATGCAAGTAAGTTACATCATAGATTAAGAAAAATGAATCAGAAACAGAAAGACAGTGCCACACATTTTCTTTATTGTACAAAACTTTATAACAGCAATAAAAAGATTGGAAAACAGATAAGGGATTGTAATTCAACAACTAGAATATTTAAAACTAAATTCAAAACAAAAACTAGGAGATTATAATTTAAAAACTAAAATATTTGATCTTTCAGACAAAATAGACCAATTCCTAGAAAAGAAACAAATTATCAAATATCATATGAAAGAGAAATAAATATAAGAGCATGTTAGTATCTAATAGCAAAACTTAAGAATTACTAATTTTCTTAAAACATGCAATTGATTTTTATCAAACATTATGGAAGAATGGATATCAATTGTTTAAGATTTCTTCCACAAAAGAAGGTACAAGTTGAGAGTCTTGACCATTTCATATGGAGAAATCAAACTATAGACATTACAAAAAATTGAAACAGAAATTTTATCTGTTGGAAAAATTAAGTAATAAAGTAATAGCATATTAAATTCAGTAAGTATGCAAACTGTAGCCATGGCCAACTGCTAGATTTATTCTAACTATGCAAGGCTGAATTAGTGTTTTCCAATGAATTAATGCAGTTCTTATCAATATTGTTACATCAATTGATTCAACAAAGGATTACAAGAACTCTTCTGCTACACACAAAATGTCTGCAAGCAGAATTCACTAGAGATTTTAAGCAGTGGGTGGAGCAGAGAAGCATCAAGAAATATTCCACAGGTGTGCTTGTCAACTGTTTCTCCTTTAGTGTTTATGGTATTTCTTCTTGCTTGTTTCTATTTTCTCCTGTTTCTTTCTGCTCGGTGTTCATGTTCCATCTCCTTTCTTCTCCATTTGCTTTTCACTTACTTCCTTATTAGTATCAGCTAACTAAGGATGGATATATTTTTAGGGAAAACTAACAATGGATTGCTCACAAACTTGAATTTAATATTAGTGATAAAACTCTTGCTGAGAATGCTCTTTATTAATTGAATTGTATTTCATAAGAAAAACCACTGGTTTCATATTAGTAATCTTTGTCATAATTTCTAAAGTTTGAATGACTCTGACATTACTGTATTGAATTTGTAGAGCTGTTTATCTTGATTCTCTTCTTTTGTAAAGTAATTCACTTTTAACTTGACACCCTACAATTTTGTTTTAGCCGTCTGAATAACACATAAATATAAATTTAGGAGGTAAAAGCCACATGGGAGCTTATATTTTCAGATTCCCCAATGGTGGTACTTAATGTGCATTCTTGAAAATTATTTCTCTTTCAAATAAAAAATTTCCTATTACTAATTTAACTTAATACTCTCCAATCTTCAAATTGGAAATATTTCCAGATTTACATATGTAAAATGACTTAATCTAATAACTTCAAGCTATTCCATTGCATATATACACAGTTATATAGCTAATAGGTTTGCATTATTCAACATTAATAATATCCATGATATAGGTGGTATAATAAATGTTACTTACTTATGCATAAAACTTATGTTGGTGTTAGTTTTCTAGAAATCATTGGTATATCATTTTAATAAATGTTTTTAACTTATAAATCAAGAGTGAAATAAAATTTTTGTTCTGAAACATTGATAATCTGAGAATTATTTCTCTCGTCTATGTTTTATCACTTTTGTTGATTTCTTTCTTGACTATGTTGATTGTTAAACTAAAACCTACGAAACTACTCATGACTGATAAGGTTGATTGTTAAGAAGCCTACTGGCCATTGCATGCCTGTTTTGTGAGTTCTCTGCACATACTTTCCTTCTCCTTAAAATTAGATCTACTCCTTCCAGCATGATTACTTTGATTCTTCATTAACAATAATAGTAAAATGATGATAGTTTTCCAATCCATAATCAAAAAGTAGCAAAGAACAGTTTGACATAAAAAGAAAGTCAAAGTAAACTGGTCAGTTGCCCAATCATTTAGAAACAAACAATAAACCCAATAGTATTGCTTTCTGTTAGTGTTTATGCATACAGTGGGTATGTTTGTTCATGTGTGGGTGCATGTTTGTGTGGATGCAAGAGAACAATGATGGTTGCTGTTCCTCAAATGACACCTACCTTGGTTTTGTTTGAGTATGTATGAGAGAGACAGGGTCTCTCACTGGCCCAAGGCTCACAAATTTGGTTAGACTGGCTTAGCCAGTGAAGTTTAGGGATATGCTTGTGTGCATACTGGAATTACAAACTCACATCACTATGCTTGAATTTTTAACCTGGGTTCCTGGGTGAAATTCAGAACCTCATGCTTGCACAACAAGCGCTTTACCGACTGAACCATCTCCACAGCCCTGACTTTTGGTCTTGATGCTTTTCTATGCCTTTTCTTTGGAAATACAGGATGTACACGTTACACTTCTGAATGTGTGTGCCTTGGGTTCCTCACAATAAATGACTACAAGTTTTAGGCCTAACTAAAGCTCCTTTGATGGGAAAAATATATTGTCATTTATCCCTGTGATTGTGTCTTCATTTCTTGCTTGGTTTTTTTTTTTTTTTTTTGTGAATTCGAATTATAAATACTTAACTGCTACATGAAAAAAGTACATACCATGAATGTTTTGACAAAAGTACATATAAGTTTATATTGTGTATTATTCAAATCAGGGTTAACCTATATATCTTCTCAAATATTTCTCATAACATTGTGGAAAAACTATTTTTCTCTTCTGGGTCAATAACGAACTGATCACTGAATTCGGCTCTAATGTTCCCCAGTGACTATTTGTTTAATCATCACTAAGTGGTCTTTTTTTTTTTAACCTCTTCAGTGTTTTGTTTGTTTGTTTGTTTGTTTGTTTTTTGCTGTCCTTCATGTCCTGGAGGAATGAGATGGTGTTGCTGGTAGCCATGGCCTGGGACAGATATGTGGCCATATGCAAGCCCCTCCACTACCTGCCCATCATGAGCCTACGAATGTGCCTTTTGCTTCTGATTGGTGCATGGGTTATTGGTCTCATTCACTCAGTGGCTCAGTTAGCTTTTGTTGTCCATTTGCCTTTTTGTGGTTCGAATGAGATAGATAGTTTTTACTGTGCCCTTCCTAGGTTCATCAAACTGGCCTGCACAGACACCTACAGAATGGAGTTCTTGGTTACTGCTGACAGTGGATTAATTTCTGTCACTACCTTTTTCTCATTGTCTCCTACATCTTCATACTGTTCACTGTACGGAAACAGTCCTTGGGCAGTTTGTCCAAGGCCCTCTCTACACTTTCTGCTCACATCTCCGTGGTGGTTTTGTTCTTTGGACCATGCATCTTCGTGTACATGTGGCCATTTCCTAATGTCCCAGTGGGTAAGTTTCTTGCCATTCTGGACTTCATGATTACACCCATCCTGAACCCTGCCATTTACACATTGAGGAACAAAGACATGAAGGTGGCAATGAAGAGACTGAGTAACCAACTCCTGAGTAGGAAAAGGGTCTGCTAAGCTCCTCACGAGAATATACAACCTGAATACTGTATTATAAACACAAATGGTAAATGATGTCCTCCACTTTGACATGATTTATTATTCCTACTCTAACAGCTTGATAAACTTGAATAATTCATTTCAAATTGAAGATGAAATGATCATATCTATTGGTTATTAGCCACATATTATTACATATTTATTGGTTGTCTATGATTTATATATCACATTTTTGTTATTCAGTGGTTACATATTCACTGGCTATTATGAAATAAATGTTTTAGACTATATAAAAGCACTAGTGGAAATGAAAGCAACAAATTATCCATTGTTTTCACACCTGAACAGTTCATCACTGCCTTCCAGATGTTTCTGGTACTTTTTCTTATTTGGGACTAAGTTTAATCAAAGCTGGCAGCAAACTCAAAATTCTCCTACATTAGCCTCCTGACCACTAGGATTAAAATGTGCACCATCACGCTTGTTTGTTTGCTTTTCAATTTGTGTGTGTGGTGAGTGAGTGAATGGTGAGATTATATGGTGTGGATGGAGATCAGCAGGAAGAGGAGATAGGTATACTCTGGAATCTTGTGGAAAAATGGAGTGAAAGGGGTGTGGAGAGAAGGAAGTAAGGTAGGAAGAAAGGCTGGCAATAGGATGGACTTTCCAGGGGTGCATTTGAAGAGATGAAGGAGCTGGGTGGGGGTGCTTCAAAATCTGGCAGCTCCTGGGGGAGAAGAATGGGGTTCAAAAGGGGGTAGTGAAAAATGGAAGAGGAAGACAAAGAGCTTAAGGTTGTGTGAGTAGAGGAGGGTGAAGGCAGGAGAGAAGAAGAGAGGAAAGAAGTGTAGGAGGGGAGTAAGCTGGAGCTGGGAATGAGAGAAGGAAGCTGAGGAGCAGCATTGTCTAAAGTGAGAGTGAGGTGGATATTTAATGGAACACACTTGTTTTCCTGCAGAGAGATGGCCAGAAGTGGCCTGTACATTCACAATGAACACTCTTTAACTCTAGGGATGGTAGCAGTGCAGGAGGCCCGCTCTTGAGCATGCGCACAGTACACCAATGGTCACCAGTGTTGCTTGGCAACCTGGAGTTGATCAACGGTCTTTAGGTGTGTCATAAGCTCTTTCTCTCACCATGGAATCTTGGTGGGGGACCTTGTGGACATATCTTGATTTTCTATAAGCTAATACTTAGTTTGCGAGTTAGTTGGTCTAAGGACAAGTCCTTGGGAAAATCCGAAGGGTCAGGGCCAAGCGGTGAGACCAGTAGCTTCAGTCATGAAGAACTTGGTTCATGGAATTAAGGAAAAGACACCTATGGGTTTCTGTGATGTCCCACGAAAAAAGTTGTTGGACATTTTACATGACATGAAAAGCATTTCTGTCCCAAACAAACCCAGATACAAACCTCTCAAAAAGATCCACCAAGCTGCGAGTGAAGGTGATGTCAAGAGACTGCAGAAAATGATAAACCTTGGGAAACACAGCGTGCATGACAGAGACTTTAAGGAAAGGTAACAGCGCTTACGAGCTGGAGGGAGGGGCTCCGTGGAGGATGTGATATGGCCTCTGTTATGTTCAAAGACCAGCATAGGGGACCCAGAAGGAGGGGAGGGCCTCTCTGTGTTCTGTCTTCTCTGGATCCTCAGTACTGTCTCAAGACTTGCACTCCAGCTAGAGGTCTCTAGTCCAGATCATCCAACCCCACCTATAAATTTATCCTGATAAATCACGAATTTACCAAGTAATTTATTCACCACTGATAACATGAACATTTATTATGTAGCATACCTATTGTACTATTCTTAAAACCTTGCTGCTTTACCCCTTCTAAGCAAATTTAGAGACTTTAAATACAATTTAGAATCCTTGAAATTAGCAATACTTAAATATATCAGAAGAATTATTATCATATAATTTTATGTACTTGAAATCTTGTTTGCTGAGCAGAAGGGACAGTGATAATATTAAATTGAGATGTGGAGTGCAGGGAGCTATTCTAGACATTTTGCATAATTCCCGCTGATGCGTCACAGTGGTATTCTGTGAGATAACCACTGTTTTTCATCTTGCTTTCCTGATGAGAGAATTGAGTCATAGGAAGTCTAAGTTTGTAGCAAAGCTTAAGTTATAATTAAACCTATGGTGACTTAACCTCAATGCCATGCTTTTTATCTAAACCTGCTCCTGGTTGGGCGTATTGCTCAATGCCAGATTAATTTCTAAGCGTGGAAGAGGCCATGTGTTCTGTTCACAGCACCACACAAAAGACACCATCGAAAATGTTGTCTTTACCAATATAGTGAGTAATAGAAGCTAATAAATATTTCCATTTTTCACAAGGACTTAAGTATTTGTTCAGAAGGTGAAAGAAACACATATCATTCAATGTTTATGAGGCATTTAATATTTTATAGTTACATGAGTAATTGTAAATTTTAGGATAGCGTTCTAGAATTTCATTAAAACTTTCTCATTTCCATAGGACTGCTCTGCATTTCGCTTGTGTCTATGGCCGGGAAGAAGTAGTAAGTGTTCTACTGAGAAATAATTGTGACATTGATGCTGTTGACAGGAATTCCACCACACCTCTGATGAAGGTGTGTACAGCTGTCCAAATCTAGCATAACCTAGACTTAATTTAAATGATTATAAACCAAACTTACCCCGTGAACATGTTACCACTTGGTGAACTCTATGTGATGTTTATATTGAATTCATTGAACAAGCAATCTGTTTCTTGATATAATCTCTAGGCTGTACAAAACTGGACATATGGATGCATGTGTACATTGTTGAAGCATGGTGCTGATCCAAATCGTATGGACAAAAATGGCAATACTTCTCTTCACTATGCTGTGTCTGAAGACAATCAGAAGCTGGCTGAATATTTGCTTAAATACAATGCAGACATGGAACAAAAGAACAAGGTATAGTTCACGGCACTGTAGTCCCCAAATAATCTGAAATATGTGTGTGTTAATAGCAATACACATAGGATTAACTTCACATGTTAGAAATTCAAGCATTCCTTGAATGAAAATACTTTGAAATAGCTTAATTATTTAAGAATATGGCTTCATGGGGCTGGAGAGATGGCTCAGAGGTTAAGAGCACTGACTGTTCTTCCAGAGGTCCTGAGTTCAATTCCTAGCAACCACATGGTGGCTCACAATCATCTGTAATGAGATCTGGTGCCCTCTTCTGGCCTGCAGGCATACAT